>PVKA01037450.1:0-20981 GCA_004027165.1 Ctenomys sociabilis | reverse complement strand
TAAAGTGGTCTGAAAAGGCGTATGCTGAGCCAGGAATATTTCTCGTGTTAGATCCTAGAAAGTTTCAGATGAAGAGCTGCAGCATTACAAACCCAAGATTTATTGTGGGTGCAAAACGTTTTTTTCTATGTTACATATTTTCTATGTACAAGTCACACGGCTCTAACTTGCGGCTTCTTCCACGGGGCGCCAATAATTAAACTGAACTCAGAAAATCCAATTTAATAATGCAACAAATAAGATTCAGGTATAAATGACATAGATGAATAGAAAAAGGTGAAAGGAGGTGGAGGCAAGCGAAAGGTGGCAGTTCAAGAAGAAAGGGACTTTACGATGGCTGTGCTAATTTGCATTCCCTCCGACAATATGCGGGAGTTCTCTCCTTTTCTTTATAGAGAGTTCTCTCTTTTTCTACGGAGATTTTCAGACTCTTAAAACATGTTATTCAACTGTGAAGCAGAAAGTTTGTATCGGTGCAAATGAAATAGGTGAAACTGTGCTTAGGGGGAAAAAAGAAGGAATGTTCCTTAAGGTAAATTTTTGACATACATTTTCTGTCCTATTTCCCTCTTGCTCTGGTATATTACATTCCTTAACAATACGTTTAATTAATGTCCTGTTTCTTTCTTTATACTATTTTTGTAATAAACAATTTCCAAACTGAAAATACTGCATTTTTCCATTATGTAGAATCTAATGCGAGCATGACACTACATAGATTTTTTGTTTTTTATTTTTATTAATTTTATTAAGAAATAAATAAGAATGACATTTTCAAAACTGATTAATAGGACAGTTTCAATAATTAATACATTGCATATTGTTGTCTTTGTAGCTGTTATTCATAGGACAAGATGCAGACATGATATCCTGTGCAAACCCTAATGCTAGCCACGTGGGGGTATAGCTCAGTGGTAGAGCATTTGACTGCAAACCCTAAAGCTACAAATCTTTCTTATTGAATTAAGAGAAATCAGCTGTACATCTATCCGAACGCTTTTGTATATACAGATACAAAATGGTTCTTCATTTTTAGCCCCACTTTTTGTTTAGTTTTGTCAGAGATGCGTATTCCATTGCCGTTTAAATATTGTAGGTGTGTGAATTCAGCACAATATTCCAGTATAATGCAGTAGTTCATATCCGTAGGGGGAGTGAGTTTCTTGTCACTGTAAAGATAAGGAATAATGCTAGAGATCAATTCTATTTCTCATTCCACCAAAATAATCGGAGAGTGGGGATACACAGGCAGAAAGCACAGCCCTTTAATTCAGTGAACTTTTCAGGACACAGAACTAATTCTGTTTAATATTGTAAAGTGTGGTTCAATATGATTTTTCATGTGAGAAAGTGTAAAAGATATTCAGGCTAAGAGTGAACCCATTCTGATATTTGAGTTATTTTAGTATTGGTATGTTTCTATTTGTTTATAAACATCTATATGTAAATAAGTAAAACGTTGCCTTGAGAAAGGACTTATTATTATTAGCTTATGTGTCTAAATTTTATTCTTTGTATCTAAATTTTAAAGATCAAGATCCTAGCTCCATGTTTCCAAGATTTTAAAACCAGCTAATCAATATCAATTCAACCTATAACTTTAAACCTTCAAAACTTTTAGAAAATAATTAATGTATGACATCTCAATAATGGCCCTGTACGATGCATACAACAGCATAATGATGCATTGTACCTCTCCTGTCTATTAGCATGGCTATTGCAAACACTAGCAACTGTGACCTTATGCCCGGGAGCACCACATAACTGTATGACTCCCATTAGCAAGCCTTTCACTTTTATTTGACTTAGACTTGAACTGTGCCTCTGCAAATGGCAAGTGTAAGTCAGAAAACAGGGTTTTGTGAATTTCGTCTCATTTGAAATTAGGAAAATCAAAGATATGATATTCAGGTCAATGTGAAAGACTCTGATCCAATGTGAATAGTGTGTTTGTATATAAAAAAAAAAAAAGCATGATTTAATGTGAATATTAGACACTGGGACAGGTCCCAGTGCAGGACAAAATGGCCAAGAATCCATGGATACCACAAATAGCTAGGTAAAGTAACTCGCCATATGTAGTGATCAAATTCAACATGAATCTGGTGAAAACGTGATTTAATACCGTGAGATTCCAGTACTGTCTGAGTACGTAATTCTGTCATTCTAAGCTACCCATTGTGCACAAATTCTTTAAAGTCACCTAGGAAAATAATTCAGATATAATTAGAATGGAACCATCAGAAGAGGATAGCAACAGGAGTGTTCTCTGCCTTTTAGATTGCAGTGTTTTGAAAATAAATGATTATAAATGTCAATGACTATGTCTGATTTTCATAGAGCAGTTGTTCTGGAATGCTAGTAAGAGTGTTTGAGACAGATATAAGAGTTTTATAGAACCTCTTAAGTGGAAAATTGCAGTAATGTTTGTGTTTTTATATTGATATGGGTGAAACTATTCCCATGGTGATTGAAGTAGGAAGCACCTAATGTTTTGCAATTGCTCTTTATTAATAATAGGACTTGATCCAATTTGTGAAGAAACCAACTTCTAAGTGATTTTTTGCACTCTCACTTTTGAATTTTATGTCTCCATTGCTGCTTATCTCTGTGCCTAGTAACAATGCACTGTCAGCATAGCATGGTGTGGATCAGGAGCTCAGTATGGTCTTGTGCATTTGAGCAGCCCAGAATGGTGGGATACTTTTCCAAGGCACTCTGCAGAGCCACTGCTTGGTGAAAAAGGCAACTTGGCATTTTGATTTGGCATGCAGACCTACAGAAACGAAGGAGGTGGATGAATTATAGCATCGGAACAGTCTTGGGTTGCCTGACTGCCAAAATAATGACATGAAATGATGCAGGATCCATCCAGTCACAGAATAGTGTTGGGAGCTGGGGAGTAGCCTGAGGGGCAAGGGTATTCTGCTGAGGGTTGGTGCCTGAGGAACTCCACATTCCACTCCGTTGGCTTCAAAACACAGTCTGAGTCCTCAATATCATCTCATTGATTGTTTCAGAGATGAAAGTTAAGACAACGAGGCATTTCAGCTCATTTAAAAAACAGTTTAAAATATCACGAAATCATGCAATAACAACTGCTGATGTTGATGAAAAAAAAAAAAAAAGAAAAAAACATCTACACTCTTATAGACTGTTGAAAGCGCTAAGAAAATCAGTGTCAAAGTTCCTCAAAAAAACTTGAGCTGGAGGTCCCCTTTGACCTCGACATTTTGTTTCTCCGTATAGTCCCACAATAAATAAATAATTTCACAGCTGTATACGCACTCATGATCATAGAGCATAGACTACAATAACTAAATTTTAGAAACAGCTCAAATGTATTCAACTGATGAATGGATATAGCTTTTCCAAGTTTCTTACAAAACAGAGTATTTGAGTCTTTTCAACTAAAAAATAAAGTTGCTTGAGAACATATTTTTCTTATTCACTTTAATTAAAAAATATAAAATAGCAATGAAACTGTTTCAAAACAAGATAGTAGGATAGTTTTATTCTCTTCATAGTAGTTATTCAGTGTAAAACACGCAGAAATAATATTTTTTCTGAATACTATTAGTTTAGACAAAATATCTTTTGGAAAACTAAAGGAAACTATATATATATATATATAGTGCTTTATATATACTTTTGCAAAGTTAGAAACACATGACATAAGGTTTCCTAGAGACTAATAGCTGACCTTAACCAGAAAGGGTGTTTACCTCAGCACTGAGGTTGCTTGTTAGATTCAGGCACGGAGGCCTAGTCCTACCTACACACGTGTGATCAATTGCCTGGCATCCTTGGCTCCCAACATATCCCCTCCTTTGTTGCATTTTGCCAGACATGGGTGTTCCTTTACTGTTAGAGATGCAGTATTTGGAGAAGTCTTTCAAGGACCTTTTCAGTCTTGGTGTCATTATACTACTTCAACTCAGCAAAATAACTCTGTAGTCCAACACTCGATACTAGTAGTGAATTCTCACCGAAACTGCCAATTGCCCAAAGTTGTTGACTTGAGACTTTTACAGCTAAGTATATTAAAATACCTTGAAGTTGTATCCCTCATAGTTATATTTATCTGCTGGATGATTAAGACCAAGTTAAATCAAGACATATATAAGTTAAAATTTAAGTTTAATTTCTGACAAGGTCAGTCAAATTCCCTCAGAATTTACCCTTGAACCATGTACAGCACCTTATGGATGTTTTCTCAGTGTCAGCCATCTGGATAAGTCACCACCATTGCTTGACGACTGAGAGAATTTTTCTCTATGTCACTCTCCCTGGACACAATATGCATTGTTGATCACTTTCCTCTGTGGCTCCATAATCTCTTTGATCAGGAAATTTGGGACACCACTTAGTAACTATATGTCCCAGCAGACATTCTCCTATGTCCTGAGTCCTCAATGACCTTGAAGAGCTAAGGCCAAAATGTTGGCGATCTTTTATGCTCATCTATCTGTCTAATTCTTTCACCATAAACTTAGTGGTAAACATGCAGAAGGGAAGCTTAATGATATTACCCTGTAACAGAGGCTGTTAATATTCTCTCTGAATGTCAAATACCTTAGAAATAAAGTGAAACTGCTAGTTTCCAACAGCCATCCATATTCTAAAATTTAAATCCCTGAAGAATGTTGAAAACAATTGCAGATTTTTACTAAGAAATTTAAAAGTGAAACGATATGCATTATTGTAGCAGAGTAATCCTCTGACATGTTTTTCTTGGGGAGAACATGCTATTACGTGAAATGAATTGGACACACCTGTTGGTGTATCACATAGTCTCTCTGGGGTTGAGATCTAAAAATATAAATGAGGACCATATTGTAGAATACATATTGTTAAATAGGAATAAAATGTTCACACAGGAAGAGGAACTGGGAGGAGGAAGAAAAAAGGAAAAGTGAAAAGCTAAAAGAAGAAAATGGAAATAAATATTGTACAAATAAAAAGGGGAAGATAGTTTGAGTGGAAGAGAAATGAGGGAAGCAAGAAGAATCTACATTCTGAAATAATCTAAAGACTAATATGACTCCAGCTAGCCCCCAGGCTTTGTGTGTATGTGTGGTAACTTCTGTGCCTGAGGGTTTCTACGCCATCCAGTGCCCAGGCCTGCAGTGTGAGTAAGATCTTGCACTCACTAGAACCTCCTCCATTAGACAGGCCTGGTGTGGAAACCTGCAGCAGAACCCCTGACAAAGAGTCAAGGAGGAGAAACCATCAATCTAATCCAAGAGGAGAACATCTTGCCAGAAGAGCACAGCACGTTTACTTCTGCCGGCTGCAGCAAGAAGCAGAACGCAGCAGCTGTAACCAGGCCAGGTCTATCTAGATCAGTTCATACTTGGCAGATCTGGACACAGTAAGTTGAGACACTTTGATAAACCCAAATCTATGAGAGTATACAGTCTTTTTCTCTCTTGAACAAGAGAGAGGGCAAGACGCAACCAGGATGAACTAGTCTACCTGGAAGATTACATGAACAAGAGTGGAGTTCATCAGACAGAATTTATCGGAACTAAATTAAGCCGAAATTCACAATCCATATCTGCTTAGCTATAAAGTCATAAATACATACTCACCAATCACAGGAGTACCCAACTGTATGAGACAAATCCTAATAGACATGAAAAGTCTAATATGTAGTACCACAGTCTTTCCGAGAGAACTCAACACCTCCTTTTCCAAAAAAGATAGGTCAAGCAGACAAAAAAAAAAAAAAAAAATTAGCAAAGCAGTAGCAGAACTTGGAACACATGCACTTAGGGGATGTGTACAGCATGTTATAACAAACCACAACTGAATACATATATTTTCAGCTGCACATGAAATGTTCTCTAAAGCAGACCACAGGCCAGTTCAAAGGTCATGCTTACGTATACATAAGAAAACAGAAATTGTCTCAAGCATAGTATGAGACCACAGTGCAATAAAACTGGAAATTAAGAGCAAAAGAAAACATAAAAAAACCATAAATACATGAAAATTAAACAACATGTTCTTCCAGAACCAATGGGTTAGAGATGAAATTAAACAAACAAAAAAAAAAATTAAACAATATCTACAATTCAGGGTTTCAGGATAAATCCTGAGGGGATTTAACTGACCTCAGGTTCAAAATTTAGATTTCTTGGTATATAAGACTTGTTTTATCTTAATCTTAGCCATCCAACAGAAAACTATGAAAACATATCTTTCCAAATAAATACGAAGTGACTGAGAAGATGCTTCAGTAGACATAGCTCTGCAGTCAAAATAGTTGGCAGAAGGACAGCTCTGGAAAATGTGAGGGCCGATACCATCACAAGAAGCACTAAGCACTGCAAGGCCATGTGGCTACACTGCTGTGTGGGTCTCTGGGTCTTGCTACCAATTGGAGATACAGCACGAGACACAGAAAGTTGTTCGTCAAATACAAATCTAGAATCCAAACACTCCTGTCACATAAAATTACATAAGTGCCTGGCATCAAGATTAAGACCTGCAAAAGAGATACCAATATGATTGTGAACACGGATAATTTTTTATTCATTTTAATTTGTTTATTTATTTTTGCTGAGATGCAAGCTCTGAATATTACCTCTTCAATGCAACCAACAACACATGGGATTTGGAAGTCAGCCCAACTGTGACAGAACTTTGTTTAACAACTTCCACTGCATACTCAGTTTGGTGGATCCTGCCCTGAGGGCTCCAGACAGTGACATCACTGTCATACTGGTTGTGAAACTTAGTGAGGACTAGGACCAGAGTAACAGCTTCCTGCAAAGTGGTGGACTGAGGACAGCTTGTAAATGTTTTTACAATTCTGTAGAGCCTTAAATTTTAGAACACCAGTGCCTGTTACAAAAATGCAGTTTCATTTTATGTCTAAGATATGTGATATTCAGAAAGATAGTGACATTAAGATTAACTGCCTCTTCTATACAATAATAATATCAATAAGCTTCTGTCTGGATATTTGACCACTAAAGTGTGCAGACCAGAAACTGGACAGATATATGGGCAAAAAGAGAGCCAGTATTTTGGCCCGAGCCCCTCAAGGTGAGTGAGGACTCAGGACAAGAGAGAACCTCTGCTGTGATATCCTGTAACTAAACGGTACCCCACATCTTCTGGTCAAAGGGATTGTGGACCCATGGAGGAAAGTGATCAGTGATGTAGAGTGTGCCTAAAGAGAGTCACCTAGAGAAAAAAAAAAATACTCTCAGGCTTTCACAGAGAGAAAAGTGGTCAAGCAATGTCCTTGACTCATCCAAATGGCTGACACTGACAAAAGATTCACAAGGTGGTTTACACCACTCCAGAGTAAATCCTGAGGGGACTTGACTGACCTTGTCATGTAGCAAAGTTACACTTTCAGTAATATAGGTTTTGCTTAAATTGGTCTTCACCATCAAGCAGAAATGTGTAATCATGATGTATAAAATATAAAGATATACTAATGCACTGAGTTGTGACAGTCTCAAGTCAACAACTTCTGACAGGACTGGGGATATAGCTCAGTGGCCTATTTGCCTGCCTTGAAAACACAAAGTCTGGAGTTCAATCCCTAGTACCACAAGAAAAAAAATTCTAAGCAATTTCTGACGATTGCTCATTGTGCTGATAACTCATTACTATTGTGGACTATTAGATTATATTGACTTATTTTGCTGAATGCAAGTACCTACGGTATTTGGACTAGCATCAAATATGAAACAGTCCTTTAAAATTTCTCCAAATACAGCTTCTCTAACAGCAATGGAACACCCATGTCCAACCAAAAAAAATAAAAGAGGGATCTAAATAAAGAACTATTTTGCAGTGATATAGATGTGGATGCATATATATGGTAATATGACGAACTAATTTGAAGAAAACACTGTGCATTACAACAAATACTGTGAACTTCATATTATGATGTTTAATGAAATTCTGTACCACTTGTGATATTACTATTGTAATATCGTTTTGTAATTTCTTTAAAAATAAATTTTAAAAACTGTATTCACTAAGCTGAATAGAAAGTCTACACATTAAGCTCAGCAGCCTTCCTGTACACAAATGAAAATTTCTCTGGAGGAGAATTAGGAAAACACTGCTTATAGTACCACTGAAAAAAAGAAATACATAAAAGGTAATGGAAAAAAAAACAACTAAATTATTTTTCGATTTAAAGCTACACAGGGGTTGGGGAAATTTCTCAGTAGAATAAGCACTTGCCTGGCAAGTGTAAGGGCCTGAGTTCAATCCCCACTTCAACAGGGGGTGGGGGCACTACGCAACTCTGGAAAAAGAGATTAAATAAGATACCATAAAATGCAAAGATGCCTTGCTGGCCCTGTCCCTGGAATGCGCTGAGACAGCAACTGAGACTGGGCGTGGTGGCGTGCACCTGTAAGCCCAGCACTTGGGAGGCTGTAAACAGGAGAATCACTATGAGCCCAATCTATTAGAGAGACCCTGAGGACCTTGTAGACCATTTTGTAACAAGCAGAAAAAAATAAGAAAATAAAAATAAATGAAATGGAAAGGTATACTGTTCTTCTGAGTTGGAAAAATCAACATAGTGAAAATGGTCACAACACTCAATTTTTTTTACGTAGTTTGCATGAACAATGGATTGCATTAACAATCCCACTCAAAGCATCATTATCATACTTCAGAGAACAATCCAAATTGCTCCTAAAATTCATTTGGAAACAAAAGGGACCTATAGTGCTAAAATAATTCTGGGCAACAAATGCAAGAGAGAGGCCATTTCATTCTCTGAGTCGAAATTTAGCTACATAGATAATGTAATTAAAACAGTGTGATACTGCAAAGCAACAGACACAAGGATCAAGAGAACTGATTAGAAAATGAAGAAACAACTCAAAATACACTCCACCACCTCATCATTGAGCAAGGTTCCAAGCATGATAATGTAAAGCCCAAATAATTTCTAAGAACATACATGAGGTTACACCGCCATCCTGTTCTGTATGTGTCACCTTAGTATATCGACAAACCATGTCAGCTTGTATAGATTACTGCCTGATGTTATGTCTGCTTACTGCCATAGAGCTTAAATCATCCATGTTTTTAAAACAAAGAGAACACAAAAACCTCAGGCCTACCTGGGAAAAACATTTAATCTCCAGCCTGGAAACATTCTTATAAAATAAGTCACTTTTTTTTTTCTTTTTGTCTTTTTGAGACAGGGTCTCACTATGCAGTTCAGGCTGGCCTTAAGCTCACTTTGTAGCTTAGGCTGGTCTCGAACTCACAACAATCCTCCTGCCTCAGCCTCCCGAGTGCTGGGATTACAGGCATGCACCACCATGCCCGGCTTAAAATAAGTCACTTTGACCCAGCCATTCTCCGGAAACAGCTAAAACCACAGAGTTAACTAATAGTTGCCCTACGGCCTACCCCTCTTAGTTTCTTTAAAAAGTCATATATTCTCAAACCCACCAATTATTTTACAGGTCAACCTAAACTAACCAGTGCAATTTGCTTCTGTAACCTCACTTGCTCCCTCCCCATTTTTTGTTTTTTGCCTTTAAAAAATATGTTTGCTACACTAAAGGCGCTCTCTGTTCCTGCATGTTCAGTGAGCCCCATGCATGCATGGAAAATAAAACCCCCTTGCTTTTACATGAGAAGACATCTCTTAGAGTCTTTCTTCACACAGTGGGTTTCTCAGACCTAACAATAACAGGAAGAAAAATAGCTTCTTTCATAAATGTTGTTGGAAAAACCTAGATTTCCACACACCAAAGTGTAAATCAAGATGAACGATAAGAGCAATGTGCACTGAACTGAAATCAAAATGCATCAGAAGTCTAACCATTTAAACAAAAATGTTGAATCTACTGGAATTTCCAAAAGGTAGAACTTTTGAAGACATTCATTTAGAAAAAGGCTTCATTTTTTAAAAAGCCTTGATAACGTGGGAATATTACAAAAGGTCAACAACTGGGATCTTATAACTGACCAAACAGTTCAGTGGATTAAAGCTCCTGAATTTAGGCACAGGGGCCTGCAGTAAGATCCCTGTCCTACCCTGCCTACCCCGCCCAGGGCATACTGAGATACCGCTTAAGACTGGTGTTCTGGGTCACCTCTGTAATCCCAGTACTTTGGAGGCTGTAAACAGGAGAATCATTTAGTCTAATCTAGTAGTGAAACCCTGATCACCCTGTAAACTCATCTCCAAAATACAGAAAAAAAAAATGGAATCTCATTTAATTGAAAGTGTTTTGTACAGCAACAGAAAACCTGATCAGCAGAGTGAAGAGACAACTGTGGGAAACATTGTTGCCAGGTGGTCCTCAAGCACAGGACTAATCTCAACAGCATATATGGAACTGACAAAGAAAGTAGACCTTCCAAATCAGAAAACCCAAACCTAAAAGGGCATCTGATACACACTTCTCAGATGAAGACAATCAACAAATAAATATGTGAAAAATGTCCCAAAATACTTGTCATCATAAACATGCATAGCAAAGCAACTCTGAGATTTGATCTCATGGCAGAAAGGGTGGCTACTATTAAGAAACCAAGCAATGCTATGTGCTGGCAAGGAACTGTTGTGTGGTGAAACTTCCCCACTGCTGCTGAGGGTGTAGAACGGTGCAGCCACTGTGGAAGTGAGTGTGGAGACTCCTCAAAGACTGGAGCTCGAAGGAGCATTTCACCTACCTGTATCTCTCTTGCTATTTTTCCAGTAGAACGGAGAACATCACAGCACAGAAATACATGCCCCGCTTCTTTATAGCAGTACACTTTGTAATAGCTAAAGCTTGGAAACAACCCACGTGTTCAGCAACCAACAAATCGTAATAAAGTAGTGGTTTTTATGTAAAGGAGTATTGCTCAGCCACACAAAGTGATAAATTTAAGGCATTTAACTCTAAATGGATGCAGTTGACACAATACTCTGGCATTAAATAAATCTGACACACATGTAAATATTGTATCATTTCCCTGATATCAGAAAATAAAATTTTAAATCTGTTCTAAAATACATAAGACATAATTCCTGGGATGTAACTCAACAAAACACCACCTTCTTGGTAAGTGCAAGGTTCTCAGTTCGATTCCTGATATGAAAAAAACATGAAGATATGCATTACATATTGAGAAGTATGCAGAAATATTTCTTCTTTTCATTTTTTATATTTTAGGGAAGTTTCTACAGGGTGTTCAGGTCTCACTACTAGAATAAACTCGTAGGGATCCACTGGTTTATAGCCTCCCAAGAGCTGAGATTCCAGGCATGCACCACCACACCAAGGCTCAGTTGCCATCTCAGCATACCCGAGGAGTGGGGCCAGCATAGCAGGCCTGGGGATCAAATCATCTGCACCTGCTACCAGGTGCTTTAATCCGCTGATCTATTAGTCTGACCCAAAATTTTGCAAATGAAAAGATGAAAAAGAAAAGCAGGTAGGGAAAGGAAAATAACAAATAGAAAAAGTGAGAGAAAAACATAAAACAAAATCAAAGCTTTTGCTCGTAAGAGAGGAGGCATGGAGGATAAGACGGTGGGAATAAAAGGTACACCATATGCAGGTACAAGTTAACAATGATGCTAGTGATTGTGATATACATATAGAAGTTGTGCCAGTAAGGAAATATTTAGAAGAATTAGGTAAGAAATAGTGATCTGTTGAAGGTCATCCTATACAATAATTAAGTGTCACAATTGAAAAAATATACATATTTGCCTACTTTATAAAAACATTTCAAACTTAACAAGATTTCTCCTATACAAAATGTGTTTTCTCTCTAAACAGAGGCAGAGAATTTCTCACCAACATTAACAAAATAATGTAGCACTTAGGGGCAAAGATGCAGCCCAGTAGCCCTGCACTAGATAGAGGCCAAGATGGAGAAGACCTCCATGGCCACCATGACCTTCCCTTTGCTGCTGTGGTACATGGGCAGGAGGGTGACCCACACACAGCAGAGCACCAGCATGCTGAAGGTCAGGGACTTGGCTTCATTGAATGGGTCAGGCAGTGAAGCTCACCAGGGCAAAGGAGCTCAGGTGTCCCAGGACACTGAAGAAGGCAGTGCGAGAACACTTGTTGCACTTGGTGATGATGTGGCCATTTTCAGAGTGTATGTCTTTGTCAATGTAGAGTAAGTTGTCCCTATTGAGAATCCACAGTGAGTTGGATCAAGGAACAGATGGGGATGCCATAGTTTGTTGCCCCTGATACCAGCAACTGCCTCATCCTTCTGCCAAGACAGATGGTTTTGGCCAAGACAGTGTAAGCAGCCACAGTGAACAAAACTCCAATTGTGGTCTGCTGCACGATGCAGGTGACTGGGCAGTTATGGCCAATGAAGAGCAATGAGCAGAGGAAACAGCAGATGAGTGAGATGAGCAGAGTGTAACTAAGAACCCTGTTGTTGGCTTTGATGATGGGAGTGTCTCCCTGCTTCACAAGATCCCAAGAACAGCAGCTGTAAGAACAATGGTAATCAGGGCAGGGCCATCCAGAAGTTGTCCCAAAGGATCTTCAAAACACAGAAAAATCACAACTTTTTGAAGACAGCGATATCTCTGGATGCTGGCGAACTGATGATCTAAACACTTCATACACTGCTCCACGTCTATGATGAATTCAAATTGCCACTACTTCAGGTTCCTTCTTTGCTCCTTATTCACAGACACAGCTCTTGAACATCAGTGCATGTATGTATGTATGTATGTATGTATGTATGTATGTATGTATGTATGTATTGGCAGAACCGGGGATTGAACTCAGGCCCTTGTACTTGCCTGGGAAGCACTCATTCCACTGAGCATATCCCCAGCCCCCATTATTGCATTCGTAGTACAAAATTTTCCTCCCTTTTTTCTTTTCTTTTTTACTTTGCTTTTTGTAGTATTATATACTCAACAGAGGATGATTTTCCTGAACAAAATTCCAACACATCTGTATGTTATTTATTTTATCATTTTATTTTATTTTGAGACTGAATGTGGTGAGCTCACCATATTTCCTAGACAGGAATTAAACTTGAATTATTTTGTGATTTTCCCAGATTACTGTGATTACACATGTGCACCCCCATGTACTATTGCCTTTTCATTTTTTATTGACACCAAGTAAAGGAATGTTATATAGAAAACATTTCCCCAATAATATTGCCTATTTCTTTATGGTTTAGTGAGGAATGCTACTATTGCTACATGTATTAGTCTGGCATATTCATTAAAATAGATTCCTAATTGTATAAAACAAATAAGGCCATTGAACATGATTCTGTGTCTATTACTAAATTATCAATTAAAGAGAGTTCCAACAGATTTGCTAACTTCCAGGAAATCACATATAAGACAGACAGTAAGTAATGCCAAGTAGAGTATGTATGCTCACCTCACAAAAGACTATAATTTGCCATTAGAAAACAATTAGAATTTTTCAGACAGTTGGTTTGAATCAGCAGTGAAATGCTCAGTGCTGAAGTCTTCCCATTGCAGGGCCTTTCCTGCCATGAATATACCTGATGCAACCACTTAATTTTCTGTTTTGTAAGATGATTTTCTGTACCTCAATGATGGTATATTCACAGCCCCTATAGGATATGTCAGTAGGACCCTTATAGCCAACATCAATTTTTAAAGTTTATGAACTGTAGAGAGACCACAAGATATTTTTTTATTTATCTTGTACCCTTTCCCACTTATGTCGTTTGTTACTTTATTCCTTTATGTGGATTTCATACTTACAAAAACCGCTGAAGAAGTGCATTAGTTATATCCTTCCTTTCCAAAACATTTCCTTTATTTTATGTATTTTCTTCAACCTATTACATTGGCTCAGGTCTTGCTTCATAACTCGGGTCTGCCAAGAAATCACGGCAAGTTGTCCGGTACAAGGAGTGACTTGGGAAATTCTTGTCCCAGTCTTGTCATGAACATTGAGTCTTGAAAAGTGAAGTTTGTTCAAAGACTTTTAAGTGCTTTTCCTAGGATTGATACAGATTCCTGCTGCTTCCAATATTGTGAGAATGTATTTGTCATTATTTTAAGCCATAGCAATGAGTTCCACTTTTTTATTTATTGATATTATTTCTGCATTCTCAGAAGCTAATATGGTTACTTATATCTCATAAGCAGAATGTTATCCTAATGTATACTTTCTGAGATGTATATTTAGGAATGGAATATAACATGTGAAATTTTAAGAGAATAAAAATAGCAAAAATGAACACATTAGAAATGCTACAGAATTACACTAA
Organism: Ctenomys sociabilis; assembly: GCA_004027165.1. NCBI lineage: Eukaryota > Metazoa > Chordata > Mammalia > Rodentia > Ctenomyidae > Ctenomys > Ctenomys sociabilis. The sequence goes on along the minus strand of PVKA01037450.1, from coordinate 6,740 downwards.
AAATAATACTAATTCATCAGTGGCTATTGTATTACATACCATCTTCAAATTATTTGTCCAAATCACCAGTTATAAGAATGCAAGTTTGGAGTCAAAAGCTATAAAAATTAAAAAAGAAGAAACAATTAAGCATTAGCTATTTCTTTTAATAGAGCTTCACAAATCAGCAGTACAATTATCCAAGCTCTCATTTATATAGAAAAATGCATTTTGTTCCCTGCCTTCTTCCTTTCTTTTGCCCTTTTGATTTCAGTTATTCCTTCCCTTTGAAAAGATTCTGTCCTTCTCAAGGTAACTATTATACTGTTCATACTGTATTTAATTTTTTCTATTTTTACATTAGTGAGACAATTCAATTTTTACCCAAAAGGTTTGATATTTTTCATTCATGAGTATGGTCTCTAGTTGCATCCCTGTACCCATAAAAGCTTCTAGTTTATCTTTACTATTCCTGAGCAACACTGCATAGTGTTAAAAATTACCACATCTTCCTATCCAATCCTCAGGCGATGAGCATTTGGGCTGCTCCCAAGATGTAGGTATGACGAATTCTGTTGCAATAAACATGGGTGCATATATATCACTTTGGTATGATGATCAATTCTTCTGGAAAAAAAACAGCTAGAAAGGAAATAGCTATGTTGAATGGGACCTTCAGTCCAAATACTATGGGGAATCTCCACACTGATTTCCATAGTGGATGTACCAGTCCACACAGCTATCAAAGAGTTCCTCTTTCCCAACAGGTCCTGCATCACTTTATTATTGATTGATGTCTTGATGATAGCCATGTTTAAGGGGTTGATATTCTTTGATGGTTATAGATGGTATATGACAAACACAAAAACCTCGTGTTTGTCATGTTCTCCTGCATACACATTTCTAATTTACTATTTATTTTGTTTTATAACTATAGACTTTGCTCTCATAATCAAAAGTACAAAACCAAGAGTTACCAAAGTTTGGCAATTTCTAATTTTTTTTGATGTTATTATTATTGGTGTTAATTGAATTATTGCAGATGATGTTCTAAAAACTTAGGTTTAATTGTGTAATAATACTGAGAAATTCTGGGACAATAACCCAGCCAAAACCCTACACCTGATGGTGAAAGAGTGCCAAAACGACAGCAACTGTCCACTATCAATCAGTTGATAAGGTAGGATCTTAATACAGACACAAACTAGGAATCTACAACACAGAGAATCCATCCCTGCAGAATAGACAGTTCCCACAGTGGCCTTGATAGTAGTGATATGGATACATACTATCAAAATTTTACAAGGATTATCACCACAATCAAAATAATAAAGACTTCTTTCTGAAATAGAAAATGATAAGATACAGGACCAAAATGCAATTTCATGTGTCCAGCTCACACACAACAAACCAAGATATTGCAATAGATTAAACTGGAAGTCACACACCTGAAATCTCAGAAAGGATTGCAAATGAAGAAAGAAAAAAAAACTCCCGATGGATACAGAGTAAAACAAAGAAGAAATAAACTTTCAGGAAAAAGAAAAGATATGATAAGCACAATGAAAGAGTTACTGAGAATATCTAAAGCAGATATTCATTGCAAGACTATCTTGTCCTCTGAATAACTACTATGAGAACAACAATATGCAATGTATTAACTATTGTAACTCTCCTAATATCCTGCTTTGAAACTGTTTCTTTGGTATTTTATATGTTTCTCATTAAAATGAATAAAAGATTTTAAAAAATACAGAACCATAGAAAAAGGATGGAAACCTTCAAAGACCAATAGAGGAAAGAAATATGATGCATAAAACATATTCAGAGAGATATCCAAGAAATTGAAAATTCTATTAAAAGTGCACAAACCGATTTGAATGAAACTTAAGGCAAACCTTCAGATCTGGAAGACGTCGTTGCAGCTAGTGATGAGGAATGATCGCTGAGGAGTAATAAGTAATCAGAAATAATAATTCAACAGCATTAAGATTACACAAATATTTACATCATAAGACTGACAGTTCTCAATGACAAATGATCAATCCAAATGACATAAAAAGAATATTTATGTTTACAGCAACATAATTCGTCGTAGTTAAATCTCGGAAACAATCCAAATGCCCATCACCTAAGGAATGGAATAGCTCCGTCAATGGGAATTCTAATGCTAAATTTTTGAGGAGTCTCCACACTGATTTCCACAGAGATTGTACCAGGCTACATGCCCAGCAGAAGTGGTGAAAGGTTCTTTTCTTCCCCACAGGCTCTCTAGAATGTTATTCATTGATTTCTTTATGGTAGCCATTTTTCTAATCGTTTTCTGAAAGTAGAAATTCATGCATAAAGTTTTAACTTTCCAATTTTACACATTTTTATCTGTAATATGAGCAACTACATGGAAAACAGCACACGCTGGTCAGACAGCTCAGCAGACTACAACACCGACTTAGGCAAGCGCAGGGACCACATTTTCATCCCTCGCACCACACCCCATGCCAGCCCCACCTCAGGATGTGCAGAGATGACCACCAGAAACCAGGTATGGTGGCACAGGCCTACAGTCCCAGGGCTGGGGAGGACAAAAGAGGAGGATCACTCAGCCTGAGCAGTATACTGTGACGCTGGAAGAACCAACTATGATTTATTTATTCATTTCTTTGTTTGTTTGCTTATTCACCTATTCTTAATTTATGTGGATATTTTATTTTTTTATCTTTTATTATGAATTTTAGTAAAACAAATAGCAAAGAGACTGTTTCAAAACAGGTCAATATGAGAGGTCCAATAATTAAATGCATTGCATATTCTTATCGTCATAGCAGTTATTCATGATACAAGAAACAGACATGATATCTTGACTAAACAGGATTAGTACAAATCTTTCTTTTCACTGAATTAAGGCAAAATAGCAATATATCTCTCCTAGTTTGTGTACACAGATATAATGTATACATATATATTTTTTTCACTACAAAATGGTCATTCATTTATATCACTCATTTTGTTTAGTCTTGTGGGAGATGGGTATTCCATTGCCACTGAAATATTGTAGTGCATGAATTGAACAAAGTAATCTAATATAGTCCAATATTCCATAATACAAGTGGGTTATCCGCATGACTGCAATCGCAGACGTTGTTGATTTCAGCCCTTTACTTCTCAGCACATTAGTATGGCTTTACTTTTCATACATCATTTTTATACTTTCTGCTGGATGGTTAATACCAAAATAAAGTAAGACCTATATCACAAAAAATGTAACTTTGTATCTGACAAGATCAGTCAAATCCCCTCAGGATTTTCCCTGAAGCCCTATACAGCAGTTTGTAGATCTTTTGTCAGAGTCAGCCATGTGTATGATTCATGTCCATTAATTAACAAATTTCTTCTCAGAGAAAGCCTAAGGCAATGTTTCTGTCTGTAGGTGATCTCTTTAGACACTCTACATTGTCAGTCACTTTCCTTTGTGTCCCTATAATCTCCTTGATCAGAAAACTTGGGACACAACTGTACTACAGGATTTTAAATGTAGATTCTTTATGTTGAGTCCTGACTGACTTTGAAAGGGTAAGGTCCAAATGTCAGCAATATGTTTAGCCCTTTTTTTCTCTAAAAAAGGGAACCTTCATGATATAGTTAGCCTGTAACTTAGGCAGTTGAGCTTAACATCACTATCTGTCTGAATATCAAACGCCTTAGACTTCACATAGAATAGGTTTCTTCCATCAATTGTTGATATGCTAAACTTTACATTTTAAAAAGAAATAAGTAAAAGTAAACATCAATGTACAATATAATGACTGTTGAATATCTATCATGTTTTACAATGTATATGATTTCTAGCACTTTTCCTATAGTACCTTATTCGTTTTAAAATAACTTTTAAATAAGAAAACCTGCAGTACTTTTTAAAAAAAAAATTGAAGGGAATTTCAAAAGATGAATAAACACCCCTTGCTCATCGTTAGGATGAGCCAACATTATAAAAATCGCCATACTCCCAAAAAAGTTGCATATTTTATGTAGTCTTAATCAAAATGCCATTAGCTTGCCAAACATGTTTGGTATTCATCAAAATCATCTGGAACCAGAATGGACTAGAATAGGAAAAGCAATCGTGGTGAACAAAGTCAAGGCAGGAGACATCATAATCCCTGACTTGGAATTATAAAACAAAGTTACTATGAGAACATCAGCATAAAACTCGGAATGCAATCATACCTGAGGGTCACATTTGAGAAGCCAAAAAAGGCACAAGCACACACATCCATCTGATCTTTGACAAAGAATCGTTAACTGAGAAAAGATTGCTTTATAATGAATGTTGGTGGTCAAACTTGCTTTCCGCATAGTTAAAACTACAATGAAACTCTTATCTATCACCACACAGAAAACTCAAATATATCAAGATCTAAATATTAAAACAGGAGTACCAAGTATACTGGAAAAAACGTTGATCAAATTTTTGAAGATATAGGGGTAGGCAGAGAGTTGATGAACAAAAACATAACTGCACATTAAATACTTCAAATAATCCACACCAACTGGGATCTCATCTTATTGAAAAGTTCCTGCACATCAAAAGAAATCACGAAGAGAGTGCAAAGATATCCCACAGGGTGAAAAAATTTTAGTCACCTGTCCCTCAGACTAAGGACTTCTATCGAGCACTTATAAAGAATTAACAACAAATCAAGACCCCGTATTCAAAGACCCATTCCACCTGTGCTAGCACTGCCCCGGGACACACTGAGACAATGACTGAGACTCAGCATGGTGGCCCGTGCCTATATCCCAGCACTTGGGAGACTGTAAACAGGAGAATCCCTTTGTGTCAATTCCAGTAGTGAGACACTGAACACCCTGGAGACAAGTGTTTCTTTTTTTTTTTTTTTTTTTCCTTTTAAAAAAAAGGACCTATTGCAAAAGTCAGCATCTGAAATGAGTACGTACTTCTTCTATGTTGCCTTTTTTCCATAAGCATTCTAACCTTTGTTATTAGCTGACTTGTTGATGTTAGACAGTTTTTCTGGGGTGGAATGGAATCACAGTGTTCTTTTTACTTGTATATCTCTGTCCATAGCAGCAGTGATGAACAAGGTCGATAAGCTCTTTCCGGGCATTTCTTTCGGGGAGCTTATGAAACACTGCAAATTCTTGGACCTGAAATCATAACATCTTGTCGCTTTCAACAGATATGGATAAGTATCTGAGGTGTGCAGATCATCAGTACCTCAGCAGCAAGAAACACTATGCCTACGCCCCTTCCTTTGTCTACACCTGTCAAAGGTGAGCACTCTATTGTCATTCAACTAACTTAGGTGCTTGAACTCGACACCACAATCCAACACAGTCCAGCATTCCACAACAATAGTGAGTTATTCCTAGAAGTTGTCGACCATAGCCATTTACCGCTCAGCTTAATATTATGGCCCCACGATGTATACTTCATTTTTATACTTTTCTGCTGGATGGCTAAGACCTAGATAGATCAAGACTTATATACCAACACATGTACTTTTTATTTCCTATGTGGTCAGGAAAGTCCTCTCAGGGTTTATACTGTAGTCCTGTACATTATTCTGTAGTTCTTTTCTCTGTGTCATCCATGTGGATGAGTCACGGCCAATGCTTGACCACTTTGCTCTCTGTGAGAGCTTGAGAGAAAGTTCTCTCTTCATGTGACTCTCCCCAGGCACACTATAGAACTTCAGTCTCTTTCCTCTGTGACTCCATAATCTCTTTGTTCAGAAAAAATCATGTGTGTGTATAGACAGTACAATTGGTCTAGATAACGCTGTGCTTCTACATAATTCTATGAGAGGCAAGATCTGCACTAATGGTGGTTGGACAGGATATTATGTTGGCTTCTAGTACTATGGTCATCCACTAGGAAAATAATTATTGAATTTTTGATATAATTCAGGTATAAAAATAAGATAAGTAAGCAGCTACACTCTTAATTCACTGATATGAGATTTCTGCTAAAATAATATCTGTAAATATAATATCATGTATGCACCTTGTACAATACCAAAACATTATGAAAACAGTTTGCAGTGTATTAATTTATCAAATCTGTATTGTTAAGGTATCTTGAAACTGTCTGATTGACATTTGTAGTTCAATAAAATAAGAAAGAAAGAAAGAAAGAAAGAAAGAAAGAAAGAAAGAAAGAAAGAAAGAAAGAAAGAAAGAAAGAAAGACTATGCCTCCAAAGGGCTGTGACTTTTGTGGCTTTTGTTTTTTTTTCCATTTATTTTTATTTTATTAAAATACAAATGTCAATCAGACAGTTTCAAGACACCTTAACCATACAGAGTCGATGAATTAATACATTGCAAACTGTTTTCATAATGTTTTGGTATTGTACAAGGTGCATACATGATATTATATTTACAGGTTTTTTATAGCTGAATTATATCAAAAATTCAATAATTATTTACCTAATGGATGACCATAGCACTAAAAGCCGACATAATATCCCACCCAACCACCATTAGTGCAGATCTTGCCTCTCATAGAATTATGTAGAAGCACAGCGTTATCTATCCCAACCGTACTGTCTATACACACACATCATGATTTTTTCTTCCTACAACCCTTCCTTTGTCTACACCTGTCAAAAGTGGGCACTCCATTGACATTCAACTACCTTAGGTGCTTGAACTCGACACCACAATCCAACACAGTCCAGCATTCTGCAACCATAGGGAGTTATTCAAAGAAATTGTCGACCATATCCATTTACAGCTCAG
>PVKA01037449.1:0-20988 GCA_004027165.1 Ctenomys sociabilis | reverse complement strand
TTTTTTTTGCGGAACCAGGGATTGAACTCAGACCCTTGCACTTGCCAGGGAAACACTTATTCCACTGAACCATCTCCATGGCCCCTTTTATCTTGGTCTTAACCATCCAGTAGAGTCAAGTTCCCTCATGTGACTCTCCTTAGGCACACTATGGATCATCAATCACTTTCCTCTGTGGCTCCACAATCTCCTTGATCAGAAAATTTGGGGCACAACTGAGTTCCATGATGCTATAGTACAGGTTCTCCTATGTCCTCAGTCGTCATTGACCTTGAAAGGCTAGGGCCAAAATATTGGCTGACCTTCAGCCCTTCCATTTCTCCAATTTTTGATCTGCGAACTTAGGTTGTTAACCCTCCAGAAGAGAAGCTGATTATTACCCTGCAACATATGCAGTACAGTTTACCCTAACTATCTGACTAAATTCTTTTTAGTTGTAGTTTTACCTTTCTATTTGTATTTCTTATTTTGATTTCTTATACTAGGGAGAATATACGATACTTGTACATGTGTTTTATTTCACTTATGAGTATATGATCAAGTGGCATTCACTTAAATATAAATGCTTCAAGTTTATCATTTTTATAGCTGAGTAATACTCCATTGTATAGAAACACTACATCTTTTCAACCATTCCTCATGTGATGGGCATCTTGGTTGTTTCCAAGATTTTGCTATCACAAATTGAGCTGCTATAAACATAGGTGCACATATATCACCATGATATGATGTTTTCAGTTCCTCTGGGAAAATTTCCAGTAGGAGGATTGCCAGTTTGAATGGAATTTCCAGTCCTAGTTTTGTGAGGAGTCTCCACACTGACCTCCACAATGGTTGCACCAGTCTACATTCCCAGTAGGAGCGGAGAAGTGTTCACTTTTCCCCACGTCCTCTCCAACATTTGTCTACCCTTATGTCTTCAAGAGTTCCTCCTTCTTTCTCTTCCAGGAGATTGAGTGTTTCTGTTTTAATGTTTAGATCTTTAATCCATTTTGACTTTAGCTTAGTGCATGGTGAAAGAGCTGGGTCACGTTTTAGTTTTTGGCATGCAGAAAGCCAGGTTTTCCAGCACCACTTGTTGAAGAGGCTATCTTTCTTCCAGTGAGCATGTTTGGTCCCTTTGTCGAAGATCAGGTGACTGAATGTCTTCCTACAGGCCTCTGCATCTTCTAATCTATTCCACTGATCCTCAGGGCTATTTTGTTGCCAATATCATGTTGATTTTATCACAGTGGTAAAGCCATATTAATATGCTGAGCTGTAAAAGGCTCAAGTCAACAATTTCTGATATTGCCTGTCCTATGGATAATGCACTACTATTATGGACTACTGGACTATATTGGATTATTTTACTGAATTCATGCACCTACAATATTTAAATGGCAATGGAATACCCATCTCTGACAAAATGAAACAAAAGGAGGGGATATAAATGAAGGAATATTTTGTATCTGTATGTACAAAATAGTTAGGATAGATATACAGTTACTTTCTCTTTATTCAATGAGAAGAAAGATTTGAACTAATAGTGTTTGCACAAGATATCATGTTTGCATCTTATGCTGTGAATAACCACTAAGAAGACGACAATGTACAATATATTAAGTATTGTAACTGTCCTACTAACCTGTTCTGAAACTGTCTCATTGCTTTTTGTTTCTCAATAAAATTAATGAAAATAAATAAATAAATAAATAAATAAATAAATAAAAGGGGATGGCCAGAGGACAAGGAAAAGCCTGCTGAATTCTCCACTGTTCCAGTTTGATGAAGAGAGAAAATACCTTTCTGGGTTTATGCAAAGCAATTGTGTTTTATTTGTCATTTGATAGAAGTCATTCTCATGGCATATGGGAGGATGATGTCTGCTCTTTCTTCTCAGCTAGAGCTCTGTTTCCAGGCTGGGGGAGCCCACTGGAAGAAGGATGGCTCCTGCCCAGGGTATTAGGAGAGCAGGAGTCCTCTCCTCTGGGTGTGGTCCATGTGGGCAAGCAGGCAGAGGAAGGCTGGCCCTGCAGCAGAAGCCGTGCCAGTCTGTGCCCGTGAGGAAGCGAGGGGCACTAGGTGTCAGCAGCGTGTGGCTGTTCTCCTGCCATGCGCACTCTGGGGAAGTCACCGAGGAATGGGCGCCCAGCAGTGTGCTAACTTGGATCTCACGTCCGTGTGCTGCTGGGGGCTCGGAGTCCTGACGCTGCGCTTCGGCCTGGCCATGCCACCTTGTCCCGAGTGCTCACTCTTGTCTTGGCTGCATGCAGCTCATGCTGTCCCCCACCTCCTACTCTCTGCCTGCCAAATCCAGGCAGAGAAGTCTGGACACCATCATCAGCGTGTCGTGGCTGCTGCTGGGAAGGACCTCGGGGACCCTTTTAATTTATCTCTTCTTAATTTGTCCAAGCTCAAGAGAGCTTCGTCTCAGACTCCTCCCGAGGAGTTGTCATGGCTGCCTGTGCCCCTGCTATTAACTGGTTAGCTTTCTGGATGCCTCTTCCCTGTCCTTTGTTATATTTGATTTATGTACTTGAGCCACGAAATTGGCTTTTTTATGTTTAAATAATTCAGTGTGCCTGTTTTCCTTACAGGACAATAGGCAATTTTGAGTCATTATACCTACCGAAGTAGTGAGGTGCACAAGTGCTTTGATTTAAATGGATTTCAGATAAAATATCTACAGGTGGCAGAAAGTGCCAAGTGTGTGCAGATGCGTGTGTTCCTAAGTGCACAGAGATGACCACGCGTGTCCTGAGCTACACGAGTAGCCTTTACTGCAAGGACATATAAAGAAAAACCAGCCACGCTGGTGGTGTTATTAAAGGTGATCTTGGACACGTCTAACATTGTGTTAAACGTATGCTCAAGTTATTAGAAAATGGTGCACTTTTTTCTGTTTCTTTGAGATGGAGTCTTACTACATAGTTGAGGCTGGCTTTGAGCTCACTTTGTAGCTCACGCTGGTCTCAAATTCATGTTGGTCCTCCTGCCTCAGCCTCCCACCTGTTGGGATTACAGAGGTACAACCACATTAAAATGGTACACTTTTAAGTTTGGTTAGAAGTATGGCCGTGACGTCTGTTCTGTCATTTCAGCAGCTCCTCAAGCTGTCATTGTGGGCCAGTGTTCCCCAGGTGGTCTCAGGGAAGGTGGCCCTGACCCTTTAGACTTGGAGGCACGGGTTGGCAGTCACTGCTCAGCCAGCGTTATTGATGAGTTTGACTCGAGGCTTCCTCTTCAGTCAGATTGTCTGTCTCTTTTGGTGCTGATGGAAATAGGCTGTTTTAGTTTTACATTTTAATTTTATTTTATTTGGCAGAACTAGGGATTGAACTCAGGCCGTTGTGCTTGCCAGGGAAGTGTTTATTTTACTGAGCATCTCCTAAGCCCCAGCATTTTTAGTTTTGCACTTTGAGAAGAGTGTTTAGGTCAGAGGGATGAATAACAAGTTAATGATATAGAACAAGATGGCAGTAAGCACCTCTGGGGGACACAAGGCACATTACCCAGGAGCGAGGAGCATTGTCAGGTCTGGGGCTGAGGATGCAGCTCAGTGGTACAAATGCCTGCCTGGCAAGGGCAAGATCCTGAGTTCAGTTGATGATACCAAAAAAAAAAGAGAGAGATTATTACGTCTGACACCTCATGGGGGATGGTGCCACACTGTCTACAAGCACATTTCTGTAACTTTGGTGGCAGAGATTATCTCTGCCCCTACTTCCTGGCTGAAGTAAAAGGAGTGAAGGTCAATTTGGGGGTGCTGAGTGAGGTGGAATGTTGCAATGTGATGTATGAGTTCAGAAAACTTGCTCCTTAACCGTCCAGTTGCCTTCATTGGTCTGCTTGAAATTCCATCCTATGATTAAGTTTCTTAGTAGTGAATTGGCTGTTATTGGTTGTGCCTCCTGGCCTGCCTGCCTTGGGACCAGCACCCAGATCAGCTGTGGGTGGACCACGCAGGCGCCCGGCGTCCGCTGTAGTTGGGAAGTGTACCTGAGCACTCAGAAGTCTGTGCCTGTTCCTACCCAGAATCCCTCCTCCCCTCGGGTGATGCTGAGAGCACAGGCAGGACACAGAAGCCCCATGCAGGGCTCCCCACTGCCAGCTTCCTGCTGGTGGAGATGACCTAGCTTAACTCTCTTTTATAGAGAGAAGATTAGGTAGATATATTTATGCACATGACACAATAAAATATTACACAGCTATTCCAAATATTATTACAGTTGTACATTTAGTGGCTTGAAATGGCATCCAGTATTGCTGAGTGATGAAAAGTAGATTCCAAATGGCATGAAATCAGCTTTACACAATAAACACACAAATAGAAGACAGAGAAAATTAGGTTAAAATGATTATCTCTGGATGAGAATATTGGTAATTAAACTTTCTGCTTATCTGTACTTTAAATTTGTTGTAAGCATGCATTAGTGGCATAAAAATGAAGCATTTTAAAAGATCATCTTTCTTAAACTGTAAATGTTCTCTAAGTGATAGAAAACTGTATTAGGTGCCTTTGGCTACATAACAAACTGCCTCCAACGCAAGCCACTGGAAACAATAAACATTTCTCATCTTACCATATCTGTGGGTCAGGAATCCAGGAGCAGCCTGGCCCGGTTAGCACTGGCTTGGGGCCTGAAGGCTTGAGCAGGGCGGGGAGATTGGGGCCCTTCCAGATGCATCTCCTCATGATGGAGGCCTGAGGCCTCAGTTCCTTCCCACACAGGCAGGTATACAGCTGCTTGAGTGTACCCGCAGTGTGTCCACTGGCTTCCCGACAGAGCCATTCAGGAGGAGGAGGACGAAGCCACACAGCGCAGGATGACCTGGTCTCGGAAGTCACTGTCATAGGCAGGTTCCTGGGTGCAGTCTACACACGAAGGGGAAGAGAATTACGCTCTGTCCCTGGGAGGATGGAAGAATTTTGGATGTGTTTTAAAACAATCAGTATTGCGGAAAGTAATTTCAGTTTAGCATGTGTGATTAGTAGTCCCCCAGGGTAATTATGAGCAGGGCAGGAGTTTTGACTTCGGTAGTATGTGCTTGGGTGACATCTAAGGAGTGGGAAGCCACTGATAAGAACAGGACAGGTCTTAAGAGGCTGGGAGTGTAGTTCTAGCACATAGCACGTACTGCCACCTAAGTAAGACTTCCTTGGCTTTCCTATCGGGTTATGCAGAGGAGCAGCCGCTTGAAAGCACTTGCAGGTGCAAGGCAGACTGTGGGATGATAATTAAGGTGGAAGTTACTGTCCTCACTGCTGTTGTTGGGAGTCCAGAGTGGGGTGGGGGATGTGGCGGGCCCAGTGAGGCGGGCAGTGAAGGCAAGGAATTGGCTCCTGCCACAGAGTGTCTCGGCTCTGACTCAGGACCGGAGAAGGCGGCGTTCACTGGGAATTCACACAAGGCCTGACAATTGCAGGGCTTTCTGTAGCAGGCTGCTATCCTAGGTCTTTGCTAGGATGCTAAGGCTTTATCGTGAGAGAGGCAGCAGAGCTGTGTACCGAGAAGAAAGGAAGTCCTCGGCCTGCCTGGCTCATGGTTTCACTGCCAGCCCAGGGAGATGCAGGGAAGCACCTGTGACTCCTGCCCGGATCTGGGTCTGGTGTGATAGGCTGCTGGGTCACTGTTGGAGAGAAAGGCTGCGCTTTGGCTGGGGCCCTCACTCCCTAAGCCTGGGTTTGAGGTGCAGAAAATAATTTTCTCAGAAGGTCTTATTCTCTCAGAGGCTGAAAATTTTATGTTTTTGGAAAGCAGGTTCCCCCCAAAAAAACTCATGTTTATAGGCTCCTAGAGTGTTGGCCAGGGAAGCAAGGCCGCTGCCTTTGGATGAGGGCAGTTTCCACTCTTCCGTCCTTCCAAATCTTAATGGCTGGCACCACATGGTTTCCACAGCCCTGTTAAGCCCTTCCTGGAGCAACTAGGTCCGCAGTCATTGCTGCACAGAGCAACTCCAGCCTGAGGTTCCTTTTATTGGTCACTGGGGTCACTCACAGAAAAGTCCGACTTGAGTATGTGGGAAACTCTGCGTATTTGCTTTTTTGTTCTTTGGCTCACTTATGTTGTGTGAGGCAATTATCAGTGTTCTGAGAGAACTGTTAAGCTGCTAACCCAGAGCGAACTGTGAAAGGCGAATTGTTTTATTTGGCTGTTTGTGACTTCTGACTGAGCCCTAAGCCAAGTCAGCTCCAAGTTTCGTCTCATAAGATCCACTGATCTATAGCAGACATCACGGGAGACCGTGGCTTCAGATGAAATGCCATGGGCAAAACAGCATAGAAAATAACAAGTGTGCACAAGGATGGGGATAAACTGAAGCCTTTGGGCACAACTAGTGGACATGTAAAGTGGTGCTGCCACCGTGGAAAACTCCAGGATGTTTCCTCAAAATGATAATGGATGGCCATGTGGTACATCAGCTCTGCTGGGTTCGTGTCTCCAAGACCTCAGCATAGCACTCAAGTGCACATTTGTATGCAGATATTCATAGCAACACGGCGGCAGAGAAAGGGTAGAAACAACTTCTATTCAATAAACGGATTTTAAAGAGTAGTATAGGAAAGCCATCCTGTCACTTGTCACGACGTGGTCAGATCTTGAAGATCTTGCTCTTAAGTGATATAAATAAGACCTGGAAGATAAATATTAAATGGTTCCACTCATCTGAGGTCTGCACTAGTCAGTGCATAAGTCTGGGAAGTGGAATGGTGGTTGCCAGGTTGGAGGTGGTCAGGTTAGAGGTGGCAGGGAGGTCATGGAGTGATTGCTCAGTGCACGCGAGACTGATTTGGGAGGGAAATGCAAGTTCTGGAGGTGGATGGTAGGGATGGCTGCGCAGCCCACGGTGAGTGGGCTCCGTACCGCTGAGGTGCACGCTTCAAAAGGAATGAGTGCGAGCTTTACACATTCTACAACAATAAAATAATTTCTTAATAATGTAATTGGTTGATGAACTTACGCTCCTGAGTCTAGGAAGGACTAAAACTCCCTGGCCCCCCTCCCTGGCTTCCAGCTCCCAGCTCCTGGAGCAGGAAGCCTGACTATGCAGAAGCAAGATGTGTGCTGCGGTCCCCGGGCAGAAGTGGTGACAGTGGGCTTGACTGGTGGCAGGGCCTCCAGGGGGAGCCCATGGTTATCGTGATCTGCAGGGACAGCGTGGGGTTTTACCGAGCACACTCCCTCCATACAGCTGGCAGCAGCTGGGTAGGGATCTCCGTGTAGGTGCCCACCATAGTGCTGGAGAGCTCCTGGTCAGGCGCCGTTCTGGGAAAGGGCAGATTTTTTGTATCTGGAACTCAGAACAATGTGGGGGGTGGCTTCAGGTTCTCAGTGTTACCCTCCCATGGTGGCCAGGAGAGAGACAGCCGTGGGTACAGCTGCAGACAGGGAGCGGCTGGAAAGAGAGCTCCTGAGAGGCTTCGCTCAAGCTAGGAAAGGCCTGAGCTCCGGTCCCTGGGGTGAGCGGCCAGAGCCACTTGCAGCTGTGCTCTTCTGGGAGCACCAGCCCTGAGTCATTGAGCCCTTACGCTATTGCCAGCATCCAGGGTGAGGCGGAGGTCCGATGGCCTGAGCATGTTGTGTAGCAGGGGGGACAGCAATGGGCCTCTGGAGTGTGCTGAGGGCACCTGGAGACCCCCAGGCTGTAAGGCGAGCCTGAGAAATTTGTGGCTGTTGGACTCCAAAACTGCACATTCAGGAGGTAAGCATTCATTTAAAAATACAGAGAATTTGCTTCTGTTTTTGGACTTTGTTTTGTTCCTGTTCTTTTTTATGCTCTTCTTCTTCACTAGTTTATTAGGGTCTAGAAACTATTCCTTAGTCCTTCTTCCTTTGTATTTTCCTTTTGTCATTCTTCACATTATCTTTCTTTTGGTTCTTACTTATTTCCTTGTAGTTTGCGTTTTCCCACTTTTCCATTACAAGTGTCTGGCTCTATGAATACCTCCCTACTCCTAAGTAGACTCCTCTGTCTCGGTTCTCTCTTCCCTTCTCATTGCCCGTTAATTTTTCAAAAGTCTCTTGTTGAGTTCTCCACTTCCGAGCCTTCCGTGTCTTTAATAGTGTAACCATTAAGTTGATCCTTTAGGTAGTTAGCTCTGCTATCATCGTTCAATTCTTTTCTGTCATTGGAAGCATAATTTCACATTTAATATGTACCTGCCATCTGTCAGTACCTGAGTTGTCGTAGTGTGGATTTCCTTTCAGTAGCTGAGGTACATTATTGGCTTTTCTGGTACATCAAAGTCCAATTTGTCTTGGATACTATTATTAATGATGGTTTGCTTGATATTGCCAGGGATGCATAGTTGTTGCTAGTAACGGGCCTGCTCTGTGTGCCACTGCCAGGATTGTGTGACATTTACTATTCTGTGCCCCATTCTTGGGGACCTGGCTGTTACACTAACTGTGTTGCCTCCTGTCCCTTCCAGATTAACAGAGGTGGTCAGATATTGGGGTAAAGACATCACAAGCTTGCATTTCCAGGTACGCTATGAAGTTACAGTGATAAAAAACAATGCGATCTTAGCATAAAAACATGTGTGGATCAGTGGAACAGAACAGAAGACACAGAAGCAGCTCCATGTGCAGCCAGCCGCCTGACCTGTGAAAGGGCGCCAACACGTCTCTGGAGGAGAGACGGCCCCTTTAACAGATGGCACTTGGGAGATGGCTACCTGTGTAGAAGATTAAACCTGGATCCCTATCTCTCACCGTGTGTGAGACTAAAATAAGACTGGGCCAAAGGCCTAAATATTAATCAAGAGCTACCAAATAGCTCAGTGGACTAAAGCGCCTGCTGAGGCAGACTCAGGGAGTGGGGTGTGATGCCCCGTATGCCGTGGTGGCCCCCCTGGGGTGCTCTGAGGCAGCAATTGAGACTGGGTGCTTGTATTCCCAGTGCTTGGGAGGCTAAAAATAGGAGGATTACTTCAAGTCCAGTCTACGCTTGTGAGACCCTACATACCCTGCAGACCCGTAATATGTTATGTATATTACCAAATACATTATATATATATATATATATATATATATATATATATATATATATACTAAATAAAATTATCTAAATAAAATCCAGTTGTACAAAAAATAATACCAAGAATCAACAAAGCGTTTGCATAGCAAAGGAGACAACCAACAGAGTAAATAGATGGTCTACAGAATGGAAAAACGTTTTGCCAGCTTTCATCAGACAGAGAACTAGTATCTAGAATATATAAATAACATTATTAATGGGCCTTCTCCTCTAAACTTAGACCACCCAAGGGAAAAGACCCATTCAAAAAATGAAATATAGACACTTTTCAGAAGTACAAATGGCCAATCAATATATGAAAACTACTTCAGCATTGTTGACCACAGAGAAATGGAAATTAAAATAACAAGTGTCTACCTTATTCGAGCAAGAATAGCTATAATCAAGAAATCAAATAATGAAACATAGTGTGGGGAAAAAGGAATCCTTCTACAATGTTAGAGGACCTGTAAACTAGTACAATCACTATAAGAGTAAGCAGAGTTCTCAAAAACCTAAGATCAGAAATTCTATTTGACCCAACTATTTTGCCTTTTACCTATCTTCCCCAATAGTTAAAGACATTGTTTCATAATAATGCATGTATGCCCATGTTCCTGGTGGGACAGTTCACCATAGTTCATTTTCAAAAGTGTTGATATGCCCATCCACAGATAAGTGGATAAAGGAAGGGTGGCATTCATGCACAGTGGAGTACTACTTGGCTATAAGAAGGCTAAAGTTGGGGCTGGGGAGATGGCTCAGTGGAATAAGTGCTTGCCTGGCAAGCGGAAGGGCCTGAGCTCAATCCCTGGTTCCACCAAAAAAAAAAGAAGGCTAAAGTTGAGTCATTTGTAGGAAAGTAGATGCACCTTGAGACCATAATGTTAGGTGACAGAAATCAGTTACACAAATTTCTCCTGTAAACCAAGAGCAAAATAGAAGATAGATTATAATTACAGTCTACCTGGGTGTGGGGGCACACACCTGTAATTCCAGCTCTTGGGAGGCTGAGGCAAAAGGATCATGGAGTTTGAGGCCAACTTAGGATCCATAAGTGAGTTCAAGGCCAGCCTGCACTGGTGAGGAACCTGTCTCAAAAAATTTTTTTTTCTATATGTAATATTTTACTGTCTTTGAATACGGATTAATTTTACTTTTCCTTTCCAACTTGAATGCTTAATTTATTCTACTTCCCTCTAGAAGGAATTTCCAGAATCATATTTGATAGATGTAGGAAATATAACCACCCTGGTTACATTTCTGGAGTGATTTTCTCATTTTTTTCACAACTAGATGTGGTATTTGATGTGAGTTTATCTCAAGTATACCTTGTATAAAACTTACCTTTTATTGTTATTATTAATTTGTGAGATGCTATCAAATTAAAAAAAGAATTGAAATGTAAGGTAACTCCTGAGTGAACAGAAATTGTTTGATCCCTCAAGCCCTACGTCATAGTTGAACTCCATTTTACCAGAAATCCCATTGAGGTTGTTAACATGCGGGGAGTTTGCTATAAAATCTAAGAACTTGCTGCAAATTGCTGCAAATTAGGCATGTTCCTGTTGAACATTCCCAATTGGTTGCTGGGTGTCTGGGGTGGGGCAAGCAGGTCTTAGTGTTTCAGAATGTTAAAAAGTTGCTTACTGATAACCAAATGCTTAGACCTGGTACTGTTTTCACTAGCAAATGTATTGGTCATATTTATCATTGAAAAATTTCAGGAACCAAATCTAATAAAGTTGACCATGAACCTTCTTGGAAAGGCTAAGATGCAGTTTAGAAAATAATTGATTTATAAAACCTGTTGACTCCCGATATATTAATTATCATGTAGGCGATGATTCTGTGTCATGTTGAAAACTAAGGCTATTTATTTAAAACCATGATTATGGGATTTGAAGATTATTTTATAGTTGACTTGAGGTGGAAAGACATATTCTTTTGGAACAAAGGAGTATACACATAGTCAACTTGTGCAGTGGATTTAGATTTCTCATTAGGTATTTGCAAGTCTTGTCTGTTATTGGTCAGATTTTTCTTTAAATTCCAAGTCTCAGAAAAATGAGAACTCCCATAAGAATCTGAAAATGCAGTTGAAGAGTTAGAAGTGGTCTTTTTCTCGAAATGAGGCTTGCAGCACTGTATCTCTAAAACCCTGAAGTCCAGCCAGTCACATTAAATAGGAGTGCAGTGATCTCAGAGTTTGAGAATAGGCCATCTTGTTATGTTCTTTAGATGAGTACCCGGCTGTCTTTGCCTAGGGATAGTGGAGTGGTGTTTGCCAAATGGAGGAATGGAAACCATCAGAATTTCTGGGCCGGAGATTGCATAATCCTTGATTCTGACCATTGCGATTGTTGGAACGTGGGTGCAAGAAGACCCTAATGCAAGGGTTAATTATTTTTGAGGGATGCACATGTGTTCCTAATAGCCAGTGTTCCCAACAGAACAAGTAGGGTCAGAGGAGGGAAGTGGGGGCCAGGGGCTTGGTGGCCAAGTCAGTTTGGATCGCGCTCGACTGAGCCACAGCTGCCAGGCTCCTTGGAACTGTCTGAGCGTGATGTTCCCACTCATTATTCCCAGATGGGCAGATGCAGCAGCAGTGTCCTGCGTACTCCGCCATGACATTATGTCATTTTCCAAAAGGATCGCATAGGCAAGGAGTCCCAAATAACCACATTGGAAAAACGCTGGCATACCTGATCTCATTGGGGTGTTTTTCACTCACGTCCCTACAATAGTCATGTATTCAGGGATCTGAATGCTCAAAGGAATCGGTTAGAAGGATATCAGAGGGCTTCATTTCAAGAAACCTATGAATGGCTGGTCTTCCGAGAGATCCCAGCCTGAAAGAAAACACCTGAGAGCTATTTCAGTTGAAAAATATTCAATATATTAGCAGACACATAACCCAGGCTTTAGAAAAAATACTGTGTCATTCCTTTTCTTCTCTGGAAATGTGGCAAAAGATTTTGTGCTAATAGCGAGTCTTTGCTTTCCCATTGGGATAGAGCCCTGGTAGCAGCTGGGGCTATGAGAAAAAGAAAACCTCAAAAACTAGCAGGACTGGGATTGCCAGGTAAAGTACAGAGCACCCAGATAAATCTGAGTTTCAGATCAACCCTGCACTGGTTTTCAGTACAATGACCCAGATATTACAGGGGACATACTCATCTAAAATTTATTATTCATTGTTTTTCTGGAACTGAAATTTAACTGGGCAGCCTATATTTTTGTTTTCTAAATCTGGCAACCCCATGCAAGATGTCTGGGGAGCTTAGACATACACCAGAAAGTGAATTAAAATGTGTGGAGCTAAATAGCATAGATGAGTTCCAAGTTCTGGACAGCCTAGACCCCCCACCCCTTTGGGAGACAGGTTTAATAGGTCTTTAAGTTCTCTGCCTGCCCCGCTTGCATATCCGGCCCCCTTGTCCTGTCTAGCCCAGTTGGGAAGAGCTTGTATATTAGAAATTGTAGCCTGGCTAATATTCAACGTGGCTCACATAAAACAATTATTAAGATTGAAAATTTTGCCATAAATGCTTTCCCACTTTTCAGATTCTTGTAAAAATGCAAACCCTTAGTTTTATGGAAAGAAACCACTTGTGCATGAATTCAGAAATCTGGAAACCAAAAGGAACTGCACGTTAGTTTCTTGCTCACGGTGGCTACTATGACGGTGGGCATGTGTCTGTCTGGGACAGACCTCAGTGGGCAGGATGACATAAGGTTCTATGACATTGGAAATTTAACACATAGGAGATACCAAACAGTGGTTGAAAAAAATCCTGTCTTTGAATTGACTGTGGGGAGAGGGACATTTTGAGAAGAGAGATTTGCTTGTGTGGATACTTCAGACTGGGCCTTTCTGAGTCACTTTTTCACAAGTGACAGGGCTTAGTTCCACAGAGAGTGATGAGAACCCCTGGCCCAAGCTGACTGTAAGTAAGCCCCCCTTGGTGGTCTCCTAGGAGGCACAGGAATCAACTGACTTCTTCCTGGGAACATTTCCTGAGATTTGTGGGGGGTCAGACAACCTGCCCCAGCTGCACTCCTCTTTTCTGTGGCTTACGCTGTAGATCCCGGAAGGCCACCTTTGTCCCAGCCTTGTGGGGGACGTGTTTCTGATGGCAGGGACCTGTGCAGGTGGGCCCGGGTTGGGGATGGGCAGGCCTTGGCTGTGGGTGCTGTGCACGTGGCTCAGGACAGGGAGTGTATGGACAGTGTGAAGCTTCTGCTGTCCACTGTCCAGATGCCAGCGGGGGCAGCAAGTCCCGGTGGGCACAGTGACAACAGGCACTCGCTGGCCACTGCCAATGTTAACCACACTGCCGGTGCTTGCTGTCTCCTATGGCAACAGCAGCTCCTTGTTAATTCAGAGTGGTGCTGGGGGCAGGCGATATTATGGGCTACTTCCCACTGGCTGGCACGAACCCTGGGTCAGGAGCGTCCTTGATTCATGGCCACTCCCCAGGATCCCTCTTGCTTGCCGTCCAGTGTACCCCATTCCGTTCCAGTTTTGGAGTCTGGTAGCGAGAAGGGTACTCCAGTGAAATTCCATTCCAGCGGCCATGCTGGACGCTGAACGATGAGTCCATTAGGTTCCACAATCAATACCCGGCTTCTAAACATTATGTATATTGATGAACTGATTGCTAGGAGACTAGTGCTCAGGGAATCAGAATCTAGTTTACGGGGCCAAATTGGTTGTTGATGGGCCATTGTAGAGCGTGGCTTTGACAATCAGCTGAAACATCCTGCCTTCTAGTAAAGCACAGCTTCACCTGCTAGAGTCCTGTGTGTGTTCCTGAGGGCGGGACAGGCTGGGACTCTCCCTGGCCAGTGCCCCATCCGAAGCCGCCAGTGCTGGGGTGACACAGGGAGAGAAGGTGGAGGTGAGGTGGTAAAGCTGTTAGTGATACGAAGAACGGAGGTTGTCACAGCAGAAAGAGGCTGGTGCGCACCCTGATGGTCTGAGAACATGCATGTCCCCCCGAACTGCTGACCCAGTTCTGTTCTCAGGACTACTAATGGACGCAATGCAGTTGCCACCATGGGTGACGGCTTCCACGACGCTCTGTAGCCAGGCGGCTGATGGTGGGAAGGGGTGGGTGTGCAGTGTCCAGGCAGAGTTGGGGCCTGGCTGTTAGTTGAGACAAACTTTGTCTGCCACCAGCGCACCCAGGTCAGGCACAGACTTGGGGTCGTGGTAGCACGCTGGGCTCAGCATGGTCTCAGTCTTCTTGCTAGGAAGCTGAACTCCAAGCCCACTGCCTGCTGCCTTCTCCCCAGTGGCCCCCACAGACATGCTGCCCCAGGGGGAAGGGGTGTCTGCTAAATGATTGTGAGGGTGAGGAGAAGCTCAGAGACCCCTGAACCTCGGGGGTGTCCTGGTCATTTGTGTCACTGCTAGGCAGAGTGCTAGCTCAGGGTGGCTATGTTGCCTTCTGGACGCCGGCAGCTGTGGTTGGGGTGCGACACTGCCAGAGCATGAGGACAGATTCCTGGAGGGAGGAACTTGAAGGCAATTGGGTTAATAAACCTTGCAGGCCTCCAACTGCTGAAATGCTCTGAGTGTCTCAAAGACTGAAAGCTGTAGTACCAAATAAAAGTCTCACGGGGAAGCCAAAGTGATCCATTTCTCTGTGTGGCCCTGCACTGGGCTCAGCATAGTTGAGGTGTGGAGAGGGCGAGGAGTCCAGTGCTCTAGCAGGCCATCGCCCTTCTGATTCCCAATGTAGGCCTGGCTGCGGTGTTCCAGGCTTACCCCTTGATCTTGTTCTCTGCTGATTGAAAGGAGGGGAAGCTGCCTCCGCTTTGGTGCCATGACATGCTTCTCCATCTTTGTGCCCGCATACGGGCAGCTCTGCCCAGGATTGGTCTGTAGCTTGCAGCCCAGCCTGTGAGGCAGGAGCTTGGCTGTTGTTCTAGCGGCTTCTGAGATTGCTGGCTGGGTATGCCAATGCTGACTGGAACTTCTGTCTGATTCCCAGAATCTCTCTGGAGACTGGTCACACCCTCCATGTGACCAGGCAGACTTTTTTGGAGCTCTGTCTGTCACCCTTCCCCAAGAGGCAGTGTTGGCCTCTGCTTGCCAGCCTGGGCCCAGGCGAAGTGGAGGCTGGAAGCACAGACAGTGAGTGTAAGGCCCTGGGCGTCAGGTGGGACACGGTCCCTGTGGCCTCCAGAGTAATGTGGTGCAGGCCCAAGCAGGAAGAGGAAGGAAGAAATGGAGGCAGAGGACTGCTTGGCTCAGTTCTGCAGAGTGAAGGTAAGACAGCAGGATTGCTGACGCGGTACAATGAGCGACGGAGAGAGGCCTGGAGAGAAGAGGAAGACGAGCCTTGAATGTCGCAGGGTGCCTGACAATGGCCACACGAGAGATGCACTGGCCCCTGTGGAAGCAGGCGAGCTGGACATTCCGGAGGCTCTGGAGCAGGCAGCGTTGTGTGCGGGTTTGGTGCCTAAGGGCAGGGCTTGTGGTGGTGACACTGCTGGGGAACTGGGGGAAGAAGGTGGTCTAGCCTCATTCTGGGCCTGATAGGGAGGAAAGCAGACCAAGCAGGTACATTAGGAGCTCCACAATACCATGCTGTACAGCAGGGAAGCCCCAGGTGTGGGGTGTGTGTGTGTGTGTGTGTGTGTGTGTGTGTGTGTGTGTGTGTGTGTGTGTGCGCGCGCGCGCGCGTACGTATGTGCTGTTTAGCTGTCCTGCTTGTCTCATACCTGGCATGTCTCCCAGAGCCACCCTGTGGTCATCACTCCTGTATGGACTGTTCTGTCACAGGATACAGCAGCAGGGGTCCCAGGTATGGCATGGGCCCAGCAGAGCCGCACCTTTGCCTCCCAGAGTCCTGGTTGCCTCATTGTTCAGTGGGCGTGATACTAGTACTTGCTTCAGAGTGTCATTTGGATTTGGTGGGAGAATGTTTGCTAAGCGTTAAGAACAGTGCTGTCTATCTGTACAGTTTTAATAACAAACAAGTCTCTCCCATCTTCCCCCTTTTTTCCTTCCCAGGATTCCATCTTGTTTCATCCTCTTCAAATTTCTGGGATGGGGATGTCACTCTCCTTTGAGATGGGAAGCACAGGAGGCCTTAGCAAGATTTTGTAGGTGCTCATAGCTGGCTGATAGCCAGATAGGCTGAGAAAGCAAGACTCTTGAGCAGTTGACCATAGCACTTACAGAGGGGAAGCCACTGCTTTCTGGTCTTGTGGGCTTTCTTGGGGTCTCCACCTCCTGCTGTTTCCCAGGCTCTTGCTTCTTTGTGGGTCTGCTTTCCAGTCAGGGGTTGAAGAGCATCAAACAGACAAAACCACTCCTGGGTGCTGCAAAGAGCTAAGGGTTGCATGCAGCAGGCTCTGGGCCCTGCTGTGGAGGAGGAAGGCAGCGTGGGCCAGGTACTGCGTAGTTCTGCAGAGCCCAGGGGCAAGGCCATAGGGTTTAAAGACTCAGAGGCCTTGTCTGCCTATGTGTGCTAAGGGAGTGGGGTTGAAGTGGCCCCCTCTGCCCTTTCACCCTCTGAATGAAGGCTTGGCATTGGAGAGCTACCTTTTCCATGTACTGGGGATGCTGGACCATGCCTTGTCTGGGCTGATCTGCCCCTTTTGGTACCCGGCTGAACACTGGTGTGCTGGGCTGGTTTCTTACTAATGAATCCAGATGCGGGACTCAGCAGGACCACCATAGGTTGGAGAGACTGCACCCACCCCAGGGCTTCTTCCCTCCTCCCTGGTTCTCAGGGCCCAGAGCAGAGCTGTTCTCCAGCCCTCGTGTGCACACAGGTGCCCTTTTCACCACAGTCCAGACAGCGGGTGGGCTGGTGGTTGTGGCTTCTGCAGGTCTAACCTGCTCCCAGCTGTGCTGAGGCTGCTGTTCATAGGCCTTGTCTGGGTAGCCAGGGCCAGGGGGGCACCCCGGCACAGCCAGCGTCTTTCCCTTGAAGAGCCATCACTCCTATGAAGTAGCGCTCTTTGCCTTCTCATGCTCTGACGTTTCTGAGCACCACTGGAAGGCGGCGTGGCTGCATGAGGCCCTGAGCCCGCTAGGGTGTCCAGCAGGACTTCCCTGAGACGGTGTGGCTACGTCTTGGCATCTGGCTGAACTCTGGTGAATGGTCTTTTAAGGTTGGCACAGCTGGAGCGGAGGGGCAGGAATGCTGTGCCTCGTGCAGATTCCGGCCGCTTTCTCCTCCTCCTGGATCTGCAGCCCTCAGCCTGGGCAGCTTTCTACTTGGCACTCTGATTTCTGTGTCCAATCGATTGGCCACTCTTTCTGCCATATAGAAACACATGACTGAGCTTTGACCTTGAAGCCAGCCGACCATGGAAACTTCCCTCACTGTCGTCTTGAATTTAGAAAAAGACTGGCAGAGAAAAACACGAAACTGTTTTGCAAAAATAATGTCATCATTAGCATTAAATCCTGCATTCATTAATAATGCGGTAAGGGTGGTGCTCGTTTCTGTCTGTGGGTTCTGTTACGTTTCACAAAGCGCGTTTGCAGTCATTATCTCATTTGATACTCAAAACACGCCCGGGAGGTGGAAGACGATTGTCCCTGGGAAATTGAGGGCTCAGAGCGAGCTCGAGGTTGTAGGCAGTGCATAGATGGTTGCTCCTCCTTAACCCAGTATTGGCAGCTCAGTGGGCTTGCGGACGGTGCTGCACATGGAGGAGGACTCCCAGGGGTATGTTGTTCTTAAGGTGCATAGCTGGGAGTGCTCCTGGAAGACAGGCTGGAAAGCGTGTCTTAAATAATTCAGTGTCTGTCTTGCTCTCTTTCTTCCTCCCTTCTTTTCTCTCTCCTTTCCTCTTTCCTTCACTGTGTCCTCTCTGTTCCTTATTCTCTCCTTTTTCTCTCTCTCTCTTCCCTCCTCCCCTCTTTCCTTTCCTCTCTGTCCCTGTCCCTGTCCCTGTCCCTGTCTGTCTGTCTCTGTTGCTGCCTCTCTCTCTCTCTCTGTCACACACACACACACACACACACACACACACACACACACACACATGCTCGCGTTTTCAGGAAGCTTACATTCTGGAGCTAGGCAAAGGCCATCTCAGGAGCAGTCTGTAGGACAGGGCTTGCTTGTTGGCTTGTTCCTGCAATGTCACCTGTAGGTCGCCCTGCCTGTTGCCTTCCTTCAGATAGGCTTCCTGTGCCACTGTCCTTGACCAGGTAGGACACACACGTGGCCAACCACAACTTAATTTTCCCCAAGCCTTATTTAAGCTCCAGTTCCAAATGCTGCTTAGCGTTGCCATGGAGACGCTCTACTGCTCTCTTCCTTAAATAGAACCAGAATCACACTTCTGCCTGTGTGCAAGGTAGAAGTGACAGGGTGGCCTTTCTGTAAGTGGCCCTTTCCAGTAAGCCTGGTTGCAGCTGAGTGCCCAGGAATGTGTGAGCTGGGCGTCTGGACTCGTGTTACAAGGTACTTAGAAACCAAAGCAGAACGAAACTCCTAAGAAGATCAAATTATGGTTACATTTGCAGTTAATGATTCCAGGAATGTCATTACTAGGTTGCTGATTTAAGAAATTATCATGCACAACTAGAGCCTTACCTTAAAAATGTCTCTGTGAACCAATTGGTCTTGAGCCCAGGGCTATGTGCACTCTCGTTCAGGCCTAGGGAGCTAGTAGTGATGAGGAATATTCAAAGTGCTGAGCTAGGGGCATTGCTGCGGATGGATTCGCCCTGTGACAGGAGACAGGGCGTATGCTTTCTCTGTCCCAGAGCTACCCTGGAGTACAAGCTAGGCAGGGGCAAGTGGAGTGACCCGAAGCACCCTGTGTGGAGACGGGCCAAGGTTCAACCTTCACTCTTCTACTCATCCGCCCAGTGCTTTAGGGCGGGTTCTCAGTGCCTGCGCCCTCCTCTGCTTTACACTTTGTGGGTCTGTTACAAGCACTAGAGGACCCGACATGGTCTTTCCTGCAGTAGGCACTGGTGCCGCAGCGGAGGATGGAGAGGCAGTGGCGAAGGGGTGGGAAGGAAGGTTCTCGGGTGCAAGGGAATGAATGTAGCTGGACCTGCAGGCACCAGGGATCAGGGCTTCTGGCTGCGTGTGGCAGGTCCCACGCACTGGTGCTGTCACACAGCAGGCGGTGTGGCACGTGGCCTCTGGTGGGGGAGAGTCCTCAGGAGGGGAAATGGGAGGTGGAGCTGTGTGCACAGGGCAAAGGTGATGCCCGTCTCGGAATGAAATGGGGCCACCCCTGCCCTACTTCTGTGCCCAGGCACTGAGAGGACAGCTGCGAGTGGCTCCAAACCTAAGCCAAACCAGAAGCCATGCTGACTCTACTCAGAGATCGCTGTTGGCTGTTCCGGCCAGAAGAGGTTTTCTTCACACACTTCATCTGCC
The DNA here is from genome assembly GCA_004027165.1 of Ctenomys sociabilis. Classification (NCBI taxonomy): domain Eukaryota; kingdom Metazoa; phylum Chordata; class Mammalia; order Rodentia; family Ctenomyidae; genus Ctenomys; species Ctenomys sociabilis. The sequence goes on along the minus strand of PVKA01037449.1, from coordinate 1,612 downwards.
TGAGATCCCAGGAAGATGCTTACCAACAATGTTGGGCCAAGCTGGGTGATTTCTTCCCAAAAGACTTTTTCTCATACACACCTTGTGCAGCCTTATCACCAACCTTGCCCACCATGGCAGGCAGGTGTGTGGGGGGGGGGAAGGGACATTGTCACCAAGGATGTGAACTATGAAGCAGAGCAATGAGGAGTGCTGCACCTGCTCAGAAGCACTGTGAGGCGCTCCGTCCTGAAGCCTCTGAGGATAGTGGGTGACTGGGTCCATGTGGTCCCTATGGTCCCTGTTCCCAGTCACACTAGTGACCTAATAAAGAATTGCTTTTAAACAATATGCTTCGTTAACCCTGCCACAGGGGCCAGATGGGCTCAGAAGGATGGGTGGGTTGAGTGGCCACCTGTGTCTCTAGGATTTTCTGGACTTTCTGAGGCTCTCGGAATCCTCCTTGCCTGGGATAGTCGAGCTGCTCATATTGCCTGATTTCCTGGAAGCTGGAGGCATCCTGGGGCCGTGGGTACAGCAGGCAGAGGAGCTGGATCGGACCTGCATTTGGTCCTGTACTGCCACTTGGTGACTCTGTTACTCTAACCTCTGCAAGACTTAAGTAGACCTGGGGCTTGGCTCAGTGGCAGAGCACTTGCTAGTATGCACGAGGCCATGGATTTCATTTGTAGTGCACAGAAAAGATGCATGGGCACTATTATTTTTGTACATAAGGGCGACAGGATGTGTATGTCTTAGTAGGCGCTGATATGCAGTGGCTGTACTGCTGCTTCTGCTGTATGCTGCTGGTATTCTGTCGTGTTCTTGTTTTAATTTAGGATGTAAAAGAAACTAGAGGAACAGAGAACATTTCCTGTTTGCCAGGGACCTGGGAAGGTGTCTCCTAAGCATTTTGGAAACCGGGTTTAAGGCAGCAAACATGTGTCAGGGGTCTTCTCTTTTGTCTAGTTGGACTCGGAGCGTGATAGTCATAGCCATAAGGATAAGACCCATTTTGATGGCAAGAATTTCTCAAAGGCTTTCGTAATCTCATTGGATCTTTATAACACTGTGAAAGATAGGCAGCGATGGTATCTCGTGCACTAAATAGATGAGATGAAGCATTAAGCATCCTGGCTGGAGCTACGTGGCTAATTGCAAGAAACAGTGGCTCTGACGCCCTGTCTTGTGCAGCTTCAGAGGCCAGGCACTGCCCCAGAGGTGACCCCAGATGGGAAGAGGGTAAGAGAGAGAAAGAGGCAACCTCCCTCTGCTAGCCTTCCTTGGGCATGGAGAAGGCATGCTTCCTACCACGAAGCTGGGACAGAGCCCAAACTGTGAGGAGGAGTCGACAGCCCCTGGCAACAAGAGAATTCAGAGGCTGGAAGGGGCTTTCCTAGGGCTACAGAGGGACTGGCTCTGCAGGTGGCACCAAGTGGCAGGGAGCTTGAAATGAATTTCACGTGCACATCTGGCCAGAAAACCACAGGAACTGGCAGGACCTATTCTTGGCTGGTGGCTTCAGCCAGGTGGAACCTGAGGGCCTCCAGTTGAGTAGATTTCTAACTCAGCAAAAGCTGCGATGAAGAGGGGAGTCCTGAAGCAAGAGCTTTGGAAATGACAAAATGGACTT
>PVKA01037448.1:0-20989 GCA_004027165.1 Ctenomys sociabilis | reverse complement strand
AGGCCTGCACTTGTGAGCCTAGCTGCCTATGGTTTATGTCTCTGAGCCAGAATGTTTTGCAAAAGGCATCTCTCTTTGGGGTTGCTACAGGACAGCCCTGCCAGCTTATTCTCATTGTGAACCACTGCATACAGGAGTCAGCACCCTGACCAGTCCACACACCTCAGAACACACATGCATGCACACACACACACACACACACACACACACAGGGTAGTTAGCCTAGTGGTTAGGCTTATGACTCAAGCTGCATCAGAAGGCTTCTCTAGGATATTTTCAGCCTGAGACTGGTAAGAAAGCAGATTTTTCACTTTTGTCTAATGCAATATAAATATGACAATGGGCCTGGATTTGTCTTCCATCCCTACCTAATGGAGAAGTTGCTCTGGGGAAATGAACATTCATGCACACACACACACACACACACACACACACACATACAAGACACATGTCCCAATGTGGATCTGTTCCCTATAATTCTGGGGACAGTAGCACCAGCACTCCCCAGCTTGCTTTGGAAGTGGATGGATTTCGCCTTGCCTATTTGTTTGCAAGGTGAGTTAGGTTGACCTTGCTGCTTATTACCAAGAAAGTGCAGGAATTCCCTTTTACTTCTGGGCCAACCCAGAGGCCCTCACTGAAGCTGAGTGCTCTGCTCTCCCCATTGAGGTGAATAAATATTGAGAAGAATAAATGTTGACACCACACAGCATCCAGCTTCATGGCGGGGAGGTTTGCTTCAAGTAAATTGATTTTCCTTTGCACAAGCTATGCCAGGGTAAATGTCAAATGCACTTCCTCTAGGCTTTCGTTTTGTTCCTATTCTTTTGATCATGGCAATCCCATCGTTATAGTTAAATCTTAGAACCACAGGGCCCATTAGACCCTAGTGTCTGCTGTAACTCTATTAGGGATTCATGTTTTATTCAGACTAGGAATAGGAGCCTATTGATTTAACTTTAAGTAGCACATTATTCGATTAGAGAGGATATTTACTTTTCTTTAATTTGCAGGCTTTGTGCTTTTCCTAGAGCTGGTCACCAAAGTCCTATGGAGAGGTGCTGATCATTGATTCCTCAATGAGCTAGTGAATGTTCTGGAACAAGGATGGCCTCCCGTTGATCAGAGGGGCAGGGGTGCTTGCCTCAACAGGGACAAGAGTCCTGCCCTCTGTCTCGTTGGCGCCTTTTCACCAGTACCACACAGTGCAATTGCCCTATGAAGACCAGAACCCTAGAGCGCTCCTCCCTAGTCTTTCCTAGGGAATGAAATTCATATTCTAGAGTTTTCATTTACACACAGGTACTGCAATTTATCAGCATCTGTTGTAAAACTCTGGTCCCACCAACTCACAGGGCCACTCCCATGATCTGGCCCCCAGAGAGCCACACCCCAGCTCCAGTTAACCTCCTAGGGATCCTTGCCTTTTACAGATAATACCGAATAAACCCCAGCTAGCAACACACAGCCATCACAACACACACGCCAGCACAAGGTGGATCCAAACTCAAGGCCATTTCCTCTAGGTAAAAATCCTTCCTGACCCTTAGTGTCTGTATAATTAGATGATATTTTTTGTCACAAAAGGCTCACGGGAGTTTCACAGGGAACAAATGACCTCCAGAATGTCCCAAGAGAGTGCTGAGCTCCTGCCAGTATTCAATGAATTCGAGCCTCTCCTGTTCTGGTTTAAGAGGCCAAGGAAGGAAAATCTGAAAAAGAGTGTGAAGAACTCAGAGATTTTAAACAAATTATTCTTGATAACAAAATTAGAGAAATTCTCAGTTGGATTCACTCAGTTTCTAGGTATGTGATACCATCCTAGCTCTGGGAAAGAGAAGGTATGGGATGATTCAGGGGTGACTCTCCTCTGGCCAGTGGGTGACACATGCTGATTGCATTGGTCTCTCATTGAAATTGCACAGCTTCATATGGGGAGACGCACCCTCCTTGAAGTTCTGAGGGTGACTGAGAGTCATGAGAATTTACTATATGAAAAGCCAGTCAAATATCTCAGCAGATTAAAGCTCCTGCAAGCAGGCACAGAGGCCTAGAGTTTGATCCCCGAGCCTTCCATGTCAGCCCCACACCCGGGGAATGCTGAGATGGCAACTGAGAATGGGCATAGTGGTGTGTGCCTGTAATCCCAGCTGTTGGGAGGCTGTAAACAGTAAGATCACTACAAGTCAGATCTAGTAGTGAGACCCTCAACACCTTGTAGACCCTTCCCTAAAATAAAAATAAAAATAAAAAAATTACTATCTGAGAGAGTTGGGCTGGAAACTACCACAACTAGTAAGAGGTAGCTGAGGCTAGAGACACGGGCAGGCTTGCTAAGCACACATATCCCGGAGGTGGCGAAGCAGAAGAGAGGAGTCCTCTCCCGATGCTCTGGTCCACTCTCTGTTATGTTTCCTTTATGCAGAAATGCATGTGTATATAAACATTGTGGCATTTTAGTGATCACAATTACCATTTGCTAATGGCTTGCAGGTGCCAGACCCTGCAGGTGCTTTGCTATACGGCAAGTCTCTGGTCTGGGAAGCTTTGAGTTGCGAACCTCCTCCGCAGATAGAAATGGACCTCACATGTGACACACACCCAGACGCAGTCACTTCATGCAAGCAGCCCACATGCTGCTGTGTGCTCACTGCACTGAGAGGAAAAGAGAATCTGCTTCCTGTATTTGAGTGCTTGGTTGTTTCATGCTTTACATTGTGTATTTATGTCAAAGGGTTTTAAGATTCACTCTGTTGAACTTAACAGATGGATCTAACTAGTGAAGGCTTTCCTGGAACAGAACTGTTTGTGGCTCGGGGACCTACTGCACCGCCTTGCTTTTCCAGACCATAGGCTCTCCTGCCTCCATGACAGCTGTTGAAATAAGCAATGGAACAAGAGCTTGTAGGTGTGCAAATCGTGAGCACTATTGCCCCTCCCCAGGAGTTGTCAATAAGCAATGTGGGAAACACTCACTCTCCAAGGTAGATTTTGAAACAGAAAGATCAGCACATGGATGTCTAATATGCATTCACACAAATGTGGTAACAAATACAACAAATCAGGACTGTAACCCACATAACCATAAAATGACACATTCACTAGCCAATGAGCAATATTAGATTCCTCCAAACTAGGACTCTATCAATGGGGTCTCAACGCTAGATGGTCCCAGTGCCTCACTTTCTGTAGTTTCAGTTACTTATGGTCAACTGTGATCCAAAGTGCTAAGAGGAAATGCTAGCCACACACACCGTGTAAGGTCTGGAGGCGCACTGCTCCGTGGTGCGGTGAAATCCCGAGTGGCTGCGCCCCAGCGTTCTGCTAGGTGGAACCTCCCCCATGCCTGCTCTGAACCCACAGTGCAAGCGCCCTGCTCCACAGCCACTCACAGCTATCTCAGTGGTCACATCTAGTGCCACTCTGCGTTGGTCCCAGTAATCTTCACTGCACCTAATAATGCCCCGAGTGCAGGGGAGGTGCTGCTGGCAATTTGAATAACACTAAAAGAAGCCTCAGGTGCTTTCCTCTAAGTTCAGAACACAAAGTTGGTAAGATACAAGATGTGGCACAAAACTGCAGGGGATCTTTAAATAGGTTTTAAATCCCAGCAAAAGACACGCTGCTGCTCATCCTGCCTCGCTTCGCACACGTGCTTCTCCCGCCAGGCCTCCTGCTCGCAGAGGCAGCTCCACAGCCCCCTGCTAGGAATGTTTTTCATAGCTGCCTCGATGTTCTATGTGGATAGAAAAGAGGTCTGGCAACTTCCGTCAAGTCACATCGTCCCGGTGCCCCCTTGCCTGCCATGTTCACCAGGCTGAGTAGCGCCGAGCCTGTCTCCCTTCCCCTAAGTCAAAGTGTCCCTGTGAGGTTGCCACGGTCGAGTGGGTTCATAATGTTGAGACTAGAGACTCAGAAGGAGACTTTAGAGCTACTTCAGAAAGAGTCAGCCCTTCTGGAGATGAATGCTTGTGAGTCCAGAGAGGGCGTTCTGAGGAGGATGAATGACAATGTGTCTACTTTGGTCTCTATCTGGCTGGCGCCCACCAAGCCTCAGGTACTCATGGGGGGAGACATTTTAAATGTTACTGTATTATGGGGTTCTATAGCTAAATGTGACCTTAGGAGGCAGGTCACTGGGGGGAGGGCCGGGAGGACAGGGAGGGGCGGGGCAAGGTGGGGCAGAGCAGGGAAGAGCTCCCTTCCGGCCCCCAGTGCCCTCTTTGCATTCCAGCCACCATGATATCACCAGATTTCTCCAATCAAACACTTCCAAAATGCCTTTCTGGCTTGGAGCCAGCCCACTGCAGACTGCACACCTGAGCCTAAATACAACTCTCCTCATTAATTTGTAGGTGTGGAGTATTGTGTCCAAACAATAAGAATGTGGCAAAGGTGTGACTTTTCCTATAATAGTATTATTTCCTATAATTTCATTATTATTTTAAGCATTCGCTGTGTGTGGCGATCGTGTCCCTTCGGCACGCTTAGCGGTAACGCAGTGAATATGAAGCACACGTCCTCAGCTTCAGGCGGCCACAGGGCCTCTGTGAGGCGCTTCCTCCCGATAAGGGCATCCGCAAGGTGGGTCATTCGGCACTCGGAACCTCGGGGATGAGGTTGACGCCCTTGGCTGATGAGACTGACTGCTCGCCGGAGAAGCAGAAGACACCAATTCATACTAGGTAGTACTCAAGGGTCAGTGCTTTAATTTGAGAAATAAAAAATGTGGAGTGAGGAAAGATTGGCTTTAGAAGGAATCAAATTATCAAGAGACATTGCTGGCTACCGTCTTTATTAAGAGAGGTGATTTTTAGGAAGATTAATGCATTACTTTACAGAGGGAAATCCAGCAGGAGAAGCACAGGATTGAGAGTGAAGTTGCGCAGGCCACTGACTGGCTCGGGCGTCTCCCGGGAGCTAGCAGAGCAAGTGCTGGGTGGCCCTCAGTGTCCTGCGGTCATGGCCGCGGGGGCTGCAGCTGGGCTCCTTTCCTCTCTAGCCTGCCCTGCCTTCTGCCCCCCACGGCTTGAACGGCTCTGCCCGCCATGCTCTCCAGCCAAGACCTTCAGCCTCAGAGCAGCCAGACCTCAGACGGAACCTTTGGAAACAAGTAGCAAAACTAAACCCTCCCTCCTTTAACGTGTGTGCGGTGAGAGCTTGGTCCCTGTGATGCAAAGCAGTGGGGGACATCTGTGTTATTTTTCTTATCTTTCTAGCCCAGTCCCTCAGCGCTTATGCTATTTCACTGGCAAATTAAATCCAAACAGCAATTTAGAAGATGTAATTAGAAAAGAACGAATAAAGAATGGGACCAGGATGAAGTGCATCATTCTCTGCCGCCTGTGCTCGCCAGACGCCAGAGCTGCGAGAGCGCCTTCTCTACCGCGTGAGCCAGGCATCCGGGGGCTCCCCGTGCTCTGTGACCCAGAGCTCTGCTGTGCCCGCCTTTCCTCTCCCTCTTAAATCCAGAAATACCTCTCAGCGCCTTCATTCCCTAAATGATAGGTGTCACTAAAGAGCCATCAAATTACTAAATTCTCTGTGTATTTCTGGAGCAGCATGACCTCGTTGGAAGAATTCTCTCCATTTCAGCCTCCTCTGGTGCAAATATTTCTGAGCTAAAAGGCGAATTCAGGTTTTCCTTTATAGTGTTTGTTTGTGTCTCTGTACACCTAGTAATATAAGCAAGCTTGTATCATCCTTTGCAATATGTGAGAAAAACTGTGGGCCCTGTTGCATCTCTGACAGGCAATAACTTTATACTCAGCCTGGCTCACATCATCTAATCTTCCATGGACAACTCAACAGCAGACAAATCAAATAAAGCAGCATCAATAATGTCCTTGTGCTATTTTCTGCGGGAAGTCACACCACCTGTGTCATGGCAGCCGGGAGAATATTAGGGTTCAGACTTGGGCTGCTCCCCAGAGCCTGATGTGCTTAGACTGGGACTGGACTGTGGGGTGCTATTCTATTCAGTGGTTTGCTCCCTCTCATGACTTCATGGCTTCCTGGGTGCTGTGGGGTGTGCAGGAGTTGCCAGAAGAGCTGAGGGCCTGGGGACCTGGCCTGAGAATGTCCTCGCCCCCAGCTCCTCCCTTCACTCTCTGCGTCCTGGATACTATGTGCAAGCCACTTTCCTCCACCTGGTCCCTCCACTTCACCATGGAAACATGCAACAGCGGACTGAGAGCTCTGAAAACCATGCCCCAGAGACCTCTCCTGCTGCAAGGCAGGAGCATTGGATACTGTGTCTCGGTGTGATAAGTAACAGGAGCAAGATGGACCATGCATTCTGGAGTTCAGGCCCCACTCTGATCCTCCCATGTCTGTCAGCCAGGACAAGTCACTTCTCTATACACTTTCCCATCTGTAAAATGGGACCATAGCAGTATTCACCCTGAGCCACTGCTGGGAGGTCAAGCGAGTAGAGCTATAAAGCCCCATGCATAATGCCTGGCACATCTGCATGGCTCTTGCTGCTCCATGCACACAAGCTTTGATGCCATTAGTACAAGCCGGGCTCTGTGGCTCACCCCACATCAAACCTTAGAGGACTGCCCAGAGAAGGGTGACAGCCAAGACAAGAGCTGAAGTCCAACTCCGAAGCTTTGCCTTTTTCCACAGCGTGGGGATGGTTTTCGGAGATAAGCACATTTGTATAATTATCCTGCACAATGGGGGGTGCGGAGGCCTTTAGATCTGGAATCTACTCTATACTCAGGCCCACTTTTGAGCCCAGTATCATAGGTTTAAAATCAAACTATGAAAGGATGATGCTTTGTGGAGATGTGGGGGGAGTGGAGGATAGCTCACAAAAGGAGGGAAGGAGAAGAAAGGAGATAGAAACACTGTCGACAGAGGGCTGAGAGCATGAGTGAACTTTCCAATTCGTTTACCATAAGTAGAACACATCGGAGAGTATGGAGCCTTGACCACAAAGCGCATGCTAGGGCCGGCAGTATAGCCCAGGGGCACAGGCGCTTGCCTGGCAACTGCAAGGACACGAGCTCAGTCCCCAGCGCCACAGAAAAGCATGGTAACAGAATTCTCTCTGTCTCTGTACTTTGTCTCTCTGCTTCTTTTTCTCTTTCTCTCTCTGTCTCTCCCTGTCATTCTCTTTGTCTTCCTCTCTCTCTGTGTCTGTCTCTTTGTGTCTCTCTCTGTCTCTGTCCACTGTTTGTGTCTCTCTGTCTGTCTGCCTTTGTCTCTGTCTCTGTCTCTCTCCCCCTCTTTTTCTCCCTCCTTCTCTCTGTCATTTCAGAAAGCCTGGCACCAAGTCATGAAAACTTTAAATTGTTCAGGTGAAAAGCACCATCATGCTGAGAAGCCCTACCTCCCAAGTCCATGCCTATCACAGCTATGGGGGGGGGGGCAGCTGTGGAGAAAGTATATTTTCTAGCCCCAGATGAGATTCACAGGGTGGTACCCTTCATGAGCATTACACCTACAACCTCATGAGCTACCCTGACCCAGAGGTTGCAACTGAACCTGCATCCTTCAATTCCTTACTCACAGAAACTCTCTGTTAATAAATGCTTATTCTGCTTAACTGCTAAATTGCAGGTGATTGGTGGTTGTGCAGCATCCACGGCCAGAATAGGCAGGCGCTCAGCAAGCACTTGGCTGTGCCAGAGGCTCCTCAGAAGGTTCATGAATACCTCTAGCAACAGGCTGTGGCCCTGGACCAGCCAGCTTTCTCTTCCTTGGGACAAAATACTCACCACTAGAAATTAAAGGAAGAGGGGTACACTTTGCCTCATGGCTTCAGTGGATATAGTCAATGGTTGCCTCGCTCCAAGGCATGAATGTCGTGCTCGGAGGGCAGGGAGGCCCTGCAGCAAGAAGCAGAAAGGAGGGAGGTGCCAGGGATGGGAGACCCCACCAGGGCACAGGGGTGATGGCTGCTTCCCAACAGGCCCTACCTGTGAGCACTAGCACCTAAGATCTAAGCCATAGCATTCCCCTTTGAGACTGAGCCTTGCTATTACTAACGGGGTCCTTTCTAAGAGAATGCGATTACTCTCCAAGGAAACTTTCGTTGGTGACTGGTGTTTGGCCTTGTTTGTGGTTTCTTAGCCACAAAAGGAATAGTTCATGTGAGCTCACTTCGAGCCCCACACGTGGACTCAGGACACAGGCCTGGCTAATGGGTATATTTTGCGTATGCCTGAAGGGCAAGTTGCTTGGGTGTGGGCACTAGACTCAAGTGTGTCCCACCCAAGACTCTTGGTGAAATGACTGGGAACAAACACCGTCTTCTCACTGATACCTCAAGCAATATAAACTCTGGGTGTGGGGGTGCCTGCCACTGAAAGAAGTTGCTTCAGAGTGAGGATTACACAGGGGGATTGGTATTAACCAGAGCAAAGCAACAATTAACCACGGCCCTCCTAGTGCAACTTGGCAATGAATTTTAGAAATATAAACATGGCCCAACTGAGTTCCTCTTTGGTCTAAAAAAGTTGTGTCTGAGTTTCCATCACTGCTAATGAAAAGTCTTTAGTTAGTGCCAAGATGTCTGTTAAATCTCCAGACAGCGTTGCCTGCCACACCAGTCCAGATCTTCTCCCTATGACTCTTCAAATATACCATTAGTTCAGTTAATGTGGCTCAAAGCACCCTCTCCAGAAGCCTTTTGGAAACTCAGCCCCTGCCCTCCTGCCCATTCTATAAAGCCAGCCCTCTAGGAGCTGTTAATCACTGAGCTCTTCTCTGATGGGTATGGTTTTTCTTGAACAACAGAGATGCTATTTCAAAACCAGTGACTTTCTCTTCTAAGAAAGCAGCAGGAAAACTTGCTATTCTGTACGACAGCTCATTAATCCAGAGGCACAAGGAGCACTCATCAGCCATGTTCATAAGCACAGTGATTCCCTGGGGCAGGGGAGACTTGAACATACTAGCATCGTTCTTATTCAGTCTTTAGCATGTCATTATCGCCCAGTCTAGTCTGAGCCAAAGGCCCAGACCTTTCATTATTGTGGAGACAATTTGGTGAGTGCTCTCTCCGTGTCAGCATGGCTTCATTTATATTTCCTTTCCAAGAAAGAAAAGCATGAAGCCCATGCTAATGATCTGAGAATCTTCAGGACCCCTGGAAGCCACAATTTATGGACAGAAATATAATTAGCAGTCCATAAGACCATAAATCCTTTTTACCAGAAAGAGCCATAAAGATTAGCATGCCAGCCAGCCATCTTTCTGTATCTCCTGTGAAGATCTTCAAATAAACTTGGCAAAGAAAAGAAAGCAAGCCTTTCAGGTGCTGTGGTTGAAAACAGTTGTGTGTTGCAGGCCCTGGGAAAGTGCATGATGAACTCCTGAACTCGTCCCCACCAGCATCACCATGGGAGGAGAGGGGCTTCGCTATTTCTGACAAGACTTCTGGTGCCACGTTGTGCACAGCATCCAGAAGGACAAAGCAATGATGCTCCATGGTGGAGAGCTCTCTCTCTGACCAGCTGCTGGGTCAGACTCTCACTCTCACACCCATTATCAAGGTGACCTTGAGAGAGCTGTGTACCCTCTTGACACCTCTAATCTCACATCTGTAAAACATAGGTGATAACCTTCCTGAACTTGAAGTCTTGTTCAGGTCAATATTGCTAATGCTCTTAAAACAGTACTCAGCAATAAAAAGATCCCGGCTGGTATCCATTGCTGACACTCTAAACTTCTATGGGTAGAAGGCATATGAATTCCATTCTTATCTCTCCCACTACCTGAATATTGTGCTACATACATCAGATTTTCAGCAAACACAAAAATACATTTAAGAAACATACAAAATTCTTAGATGGTAGCATCTGAGTTTTGGGGTCAATTATTCCACCCAAAGAAAACTCATTATACTAAAAAGTTCTGCTTGTATCTGTTACTTACAGGGAAAAGAGATTCAAGAGACATCTCTGTAGATACTCGACATAAACAACTCATGAAGACAGTTGGCCCACCATGAGAATCAGCTTGTTTCCTTCCTTCCCTCTCTCTTTCCTTCTGTCCTTTTTTCTTCCACCTGTGTTTATTGCATACCTCCCAGGAATTCTGCTGAATATGGGCAATCTACTATTACATAAAACTTAGTTCTGTGACCTTGAAGGCAATTATATATTAGAGCATATATCTCAGATCAATACTGTTAGGTGATGTTACAGTTTTTGCCTTATTTATACCCAAAGGCATTGCATCATGCATACATTTCACACATGAATACTTAATTATGCATGCAATGAATAAAAGTGATAAAACATCAGATAGTACTGTACGCCTTTTATACCTATTTTAATCTTAAGTTTAACTTACCAGGACCCAGAGAATTTAGCAATGGAAAAAACCAAAAAGAATAAGATAATTAATTCCTGGGATTTAAGATGTTAAGAAGACCTATCCAGGTAATTTAAGTTTAATTTAAAAAATTTCCAAGGGTCATTTTGACTATGAGAGTTTCTTACTTTATTCACTGTGAGTTAGAACTAATCTTGAGGGGCCAGGGAGATGGCTCAGTAGAATACACGCTTCCCTGTCAAGCGCAAGGGCCTGAGTTCAAAGAACTGACCTTGATGTGTGGTGTAAACCCACTGGACCTGCACCATCTCCAGGTTCCAAGCATGGAAGTCAAGGCAGTGAGTTAAGCTAGCATAACCTGCCCATGTTCTGACAGCTACAGAGCTGTGAATCTACACTGCAGTCATTTTCTGAAAACATGGCCATCCTAAGATACTCTGAAATACCTACTTCTTTATAATAAATCAACATTAGTTTCCTTATAATTTGCATTTTCAAAGTTGAGGACTCACTGGTCCACGCAGCGGTCTTCTCAGCACTTTCTAAAGAGCCACCATTACCCCACCCACATCCATGTAGCCAGGCCCTTGCTCTGTCCTGCCTCCTAGCACAGCACTTATGCTCCCTCCAATTTCTTCCTTAATGGGATTCGAAGGGCCTGTAGACACTGGAAGCCCACTCTCAGGCAGAACGAGTTCCATCTTCTCAGTGTTGGTCTTATGGCCCTGAAGGCAACAGAATTTTGGAGCAGATGAGAGCATGACGGCCATTAACTGTGCTCACTTTGGACAGATGTTGTCATACCTTAACACTCCACTTTCAGAAGCCCTGCTATGAGCCCTGCTATGAAGAGACAAGGGGCAAGGTGGGCTGAGAAATGCTGTTGGCTGCTCAGCGTTGGTTCTGAAGAGGCATGAAAGGAAGGTGGGGTGAGTTCAACTGCAGAGCATGGGCTGCCTGAAGGATAGAACCAGCATCCGCCTCAGCCCCCATGACAGCGCCGCATGGGGAGGTGGGCCTAATCTAAGCTCTATGAGAGAAACAGGAAATCAGGTTCCTTTTATTTTGAAATTACATATCCTCAAAACCATGTTTTGCCCTCTATATAATTTAATGTTTATATCCACTGCCCAACATCTGAATAACACAAAGCAGGTGTCAACATGGCTTTCAATTCAACTGCTAGTTGTTCTTTGATCTCTTTCTAGAAAGTACCTGTCCCGGGATACTGCTGAATAATAAATATCTCAGAAATGCTGCCAGGCCTCCTTGAACATCGCACATAGTCAGAGCCCACTGCTGGTAGGGATGACCCAGGCATTTCCCATCAACACTGCTTTAAGGCCAGATCTTCCCATCTTTAAAGTTGATTTATTGGTTTGTCTATGTTACCAAAGAGATGAGGGTTTGGAATCTTCTTTGGCTCAATTTGGATAGAAGGAAGAAAAAGGCGAAGTGCAGCCTCCTTAGGGCAGCCTTCCCTCTCCGTGCGTGCATGTCCCCAGAGAGGCCTCAAGAGCTCTCCTCGCAGCTCTAGCAACTGGAGCTAGCAACTCCTGCAGCCCTCAGCTGTGCTCTGCAGCTTAGGGGAGCGCATCAGGAGCTCTCTGGCTGCCAAATTAGCAGCGCATTCAGCTGCACCCACAGGAAGTTCTTTGTGCCTGCGCCCACACCCTGGGTGTTCCTACCTCCCAATGCAACCAGCTGCGCCTGCTCTGCTGGAGACAGAAATCACGAAAAGGAAAAATGAAGCCATTGGAATGAGGGTGTATTGAGGGCTGGAGCTCCACCACAGAAAAAAGAGTAGAAGTGGCTCCTGGATGGCCTGTCTGGGATGAGAGGAGACTGCTTACATAGGCAGAAGGGGCACCAGCCCCCCAAAAGTCATGAGCATCTGTGCATTTGTCCTGGCTCCATGTAGCCTTGGCTGTTATAAGTAGGGAGCAGCGCAACATGAACAAGGGTGGAAACATTAAGGGCCACACCAGGGTGGGGTCATCTCGAGAGGCACAAAGCACCTGAAGCAGCCATGTCTTGCATGGTTCCAGTCCTGCTGCACAAGACAAGCAGCAGTGGCCAAAGACTCTTCCTACTTCTCCCCCATCAGAGGTCACAGAAGTGACAGGAAGATGCAGTATTTTTCTAAACCTACTTGGGATGCTGCAGTGAGAGCCCTGAACTGAGGTGATCTGTTCTCCAGTCTGATGATCTTCTTACCTCTACCTCATACTGCAGGCCCAGCACAGATGCCTGGGCTGCACCTCATGGTGGGGTAACTGCAAAACCCAGGTCACCCAGCCCAACTCCTACCTACCTGGCCAGTTCCAGCTCTTTAAAATGAACAGAAAGTGAAAACATGTCCCTCTGGGAGTGCTGTGTCTGTCTCATGCTCATTTGTGTGGATGTCTATATTCTCCTTATTTAAGACTGACTTTGAATCTTTGTGAGTACTTTTTCCAGTCTTGTCAGCTTAGGCCAATGTCCCTGTCTACTGAATCTGTTTTCTTCCACTTTCCAACACCTGCCCTTTCCACTCTCCATAGTCCTGCAATTCTAGGACATGAACTAACTACTGAATTGTGGCAGGGTTACCGTGATTTCAGTAGTCCTCCAATTCACACCTTCTCTCTCAGGTAAGTCAAGATTCTACACATAAAAGTTCCCAGTGTGCCCAGCATCTTGACCATTCACCACAGGCCCTGCTCTGTGGAGCCTGTGGTTTGTGGGGCTTCAGTGGGAGCGATGTTCTTGCCAGCTGGGGTCTGTCTGCAGGTCATGTGCACTTTGGGGGCTTCTGCAAAATGAATGAAGAGGCTGCTGCGAGGGAAAATGCCAGAGAGCTGTCCATTCAGGATGGACACTCAAGTGTGTAGCAGCTACTTCATTATATTCCTGCCTTGGCAAATGTCTCTGCAGTAGCTGTGGATCTGAGGTTTCTCCAGGAGAAGTTAGAAGAGCTGTAAGAGGGTGATCCAAAGCTTCTCCTGTAACCCCTGACCATGGGCTTCTGGAGGAAGTGTCTGTCTTCATTCAGTTACCAGAGTAACCGTGGAGCCTGTAACTTGCAATCTACAAAGTGCTGTACCATGAAGCTGGACGTGGCATAGGTACAGATGAGAAAGCACATCACAGACATGGTGCTGGCCACATCGCTTTCCAGGTGCTGGGGCCAGCTTTCTGGGAGAGTACTCGTCTGTGAGTCTCCACTCTAGGAATGGAAACAACTGGTGCAGGGAATGACACAGGTGAGCCTCTGTGGCTTAAGAACACAACATCCCCTCTCTGGAAACATCACTCCGCACAACCCTCCCGTCACCCCCAGCCCAGAATCACAGCTCAATGAGGAGAGGTAGCGTCCCCTTGTCAGAAACGCTCAAGCCCAGCCATCATCAGGGACAGCTCCTTTGCAGCTCAGCCTTGAATTTTACTTCAGATCTTTCAAAACACTAAAAAACTTAGAAATATTGAACTTATTTACTCAAAAAATGCACATTGGTTTCCCCTTTCCTTTTTCCACCTTTGCTTCTTTCCCTCATCTTTATTATTTTTCTCTTATGTTCAGTTTCTTTCCATTTTATTGTTATGCCTTTCCATATGATTTTTAGTATTAATTTTATTGAGAAAGAAACAGCATTGAGACTTTCAAAACAGGTAAGCAGGAAAGTTACAATAATTAATACATTGCATATTGTTGTCTTTGTAGCTATTCATAGAACAAGATTTAGATTTGATAGCTTGTCTAAACACTATTAGTACGAATCTTTCTTCTCATTGAACTAAGAGAAAGTAGCTGTATATCTATCTTAACTATTTTGGATATATATATATATATATATATATATATATATATATATATATATTTCCACTACAAAATGGTCCTTCATTTATATCCCCCTTTTTGTTTACTTTTATCAGAGATAAGTATTCCATTGCCATTCAAATATTGTAGGTGCATGAATTCAGCAAAGTAATCCAAATAGTCCAGTAGTCAATAACAGTAGTGGGTTATCCACGGGGCTGGCAATGTCAGAAGTTGTTGACTTGAGTTTCTGAAAGTAGTAGTTAATGTTTAAAATTTTCACTTTGACTAAACTATATGCTAATATCTGTAATCTGAGCAACAACATAGAAGACAGCAATGTGCAATGCAAAAACCACTGCTGAGAACTTCTCACCTTGTTCTTCTATTTTTTCCATCTTGTTCTTATTAATAATGTTAATGTCTTATTAATAATTCACTCACTTTAAAGTAAACTAAAAAATAAAAAGTACAAGAAAAAAGTAAGGTTTATTGAAAGCAAATATTAATGTTTAATTATTTGACCAGTCTTCCATACCTATATCTGTTAATCTGAGCAACAGACTAAGTAGGATAAAAATTAGTATAAAAATGATAAAAAATATGTGATATAACAATTATTGTTCACTTTCGTTGTTTTGAAATTCTGTACTAGATATATTGTTTCTGTCTTTGCTTGTCCTATTTGTTTTGTTTTCACCTTTTAAAATAAAAAACAATCTGAAGCAATAAAACATTTTTAAAAATTGAAAAAGTGCTCATCTAAAAATGCACAACAAATACCTACAGTTCAAGTACGTTTGTCAGATTGAGGAAATAAAACCAGAACTCCCAATTAAATTTGAATTTCAGATGAACAACATATGTTTCATGAAATATTTCTAACTGGTAAAAAAAACACACACAGCTGTGTATGAATTTTAGATTTCACAGAGCACTGGGCTGAGTGCTACCCTGGAATCCCAATTGCAAGGAGTGACCACAGAGTGGTATTTCTGCAGGTTACACACTGCTTCTTTTGTTCTTAGTCAAAACTTAATTTTCTAAGGTCAGAAAAGAGTTCACACCAAATTGAGTTTTCTCTAAGAAGGCTCTTTCTTAAAATTAGGTTTCACAAAAGCATAATTTCTTTCTTATCAAAGTCATTTCTTTTTAAGGTGCAGCCACTTTCAGAACTCTTTACTTTGAAGAGTAGGCTGAAACAAGTAGAAATTGCTCTTCCTAGACCTCTTTCAACAGTGGAGAAATGGACTTTCCTTCTGTCTGAAAGATCCTGTGAGTGAGAGAAATCTACGCTCAGCCTGGGCAGGGACAGGTGGAATACTGGTTCAGACAGAATTCACTGTTGTTATTGTCACTTCTCTAAAATGAATTAATACATTGGGCTCAAGGGATTCAATTTAATGGGATGTAAATTGTACCAAAATGTAATGTTATTCCCCCAAGATCTCTCAAGAGCTCTAGTGTAAAACTTCAGTTCCAATCAGCCAAACTCACACAGGAATCATGGTCTTGGAGCCCAAAGACATCCTCCGAATAGTGCAACAGAGGCAAGATCGTGGTGCAATTACCAAATCTCTAAAATAAGCCAAGGTTAGAGGAAAATGGAAACAAGGCTTTGTAAATAAGAAGGTTTAAAGGAGCAGAAGGGAGGGAGGGGAACAGGGGAAAAATAAGAATCAGCATGCATCACATACAGATACAAGCTCCATATGAGGAATGTGATTGGTGTGTGCATGTAAACTGTATCAATAAAATTAATGTTTTAAAAAAGCAAAACTCAAAACAAAGAACAGGAAAGATGCTGGCTAGGAGTGTCTTCTGGTTGTGAAATTTGTTACTGATGAGCTTATTTGTAACAGATCAATTTTGATTTATTAAAGACTTTAACATCTTAAAGTGTATTAAGAAATTCAACACACACAAAACTCATGATTTTAGGAATCGTAGGTCAAGAGTTTAGCTGAATTCCTTCTGTTCAAAGTCTAAAATGTGAGTGGAAAAAAATGTTCCTATATTAAAGCCCAGCTTTTATGTTCATTTGTCATAAATCATGTAGCTTATGTGTAAGTGCTGTTTCGATCGCATTGCATACAGGGGGTTGCTTTTGCTGGAGAGGACACACTCCTGGCTCTCCTAAGGAGAGAAGGTGGCATTGTGTGCTCCACCTGCACTGCCCTGGGTGAGTCACTCACCATCCAGTCCTTCGAGTGTTCGTCATGACTGCAGCCCTCCCAAGGCTGGAATGTGCATGCAGAACCCAACCTCCAGCAACTGAACCACAATGATAGATTCCCCATTGTCAAATCACTGACCCTAGTGGTCTTCAGACAAAGCCATTATACCTCAATGACAGTCTACCATCTCTTCAGTTCAAGAGCACAGAATCTTACCATTTTATTCATGCACAATTCTTGGAGAATTCTTATGAAAATGACACAAATGGCAGCCCTGATACACATTCACCATTGAGCCCTCTTCCTTTCAGAACTGACAATATCAAAACATAAATCCAGGGCCAACAAGATAGCTCAGCAGAATAAGCACCTGCTTAGTCAGGTACAGAGACTGGAGCTCAATCCCTAGCAAGACATGTCATGCTCACCCCAGCCCCGAATGTGCTGAGCTGGCCACCAAGACTGAGCATGGAGACACACACCTATATCTGTTAATCTAAGCAACAGATTAAATAGGATAAAAATAAGTATAAAATGATAAAAATATGTAATGTAACAATTATTGTTCACTTTCATTGTTTTGAAATTCTCTACTAGATGTATTGTGATCCCAGCACTGGGGAGGCTGAAAACAGAAGGATCGCCGTGAGTCTGAGCTGTGTAGTGAGACCCTGTACCAAATACATTTCTAAAAAATGTAAATCCAATGACAGCATTTGTTCTTAAACACGGCTGGATCCTCCTTGTACACCCAGGATCCAGGTGATGCATCCTCCTCTGCACTCACCAGCAGCATCACCACTCGGCGCTGTCCATGAGCTGGTTCACTGGTAACTCCCCAGGACTCAGGCTTCACCGCACTTTCTCACTTCAACAAAACACATTCACTTTCCTCTACCCTCAAGAAGCAAATTACTGGCTTAGGACATGTTGCCTATAATGTTTTATTTTCCAATTAAATATTTTTCTTTCTGTCTACACAAATATTGCAAACAATAATTGGGTTTTAATGAAAGTTAGGACTATTATTTAAAATAGAAAATATTTCTAAATTTAACCTAGGCAATGAAAAACACACAAGGCATGTTACAAATAATTACAGTTTTAGCCAACATTTAGTGATAGATATAAAACATCTGCACATAAACAAGATATGACAGTAGAGATCAATAATCCAGAAATTAGGAGGCTAAGACTGAAGGATCACTGTGCTCTACTCTTAGGAAACCCTTGGCAAGCAGCCAGACAATCATAGTGTAAATCATGACCCTGCCCACCTGGCCGCCTTGCTGATAGATGAGCATCAGATGCAGAGTGGTCACATGGGTTTGGGGAATGGCAGAGGAGAATTATGAGTCCACTTTTGGTCTTCTCTCTTCTTGACAGGAAGTGACGTCGACTCTTGATAGGAAGTGATGTTGAATCTCGACAGGAAGTGATGTTACCTCAGGACCAGGTGGCCATGAGCAAAAAAGTCAAGAGGCAAGAAGGGATAAAGTAGGGGCCAGGGAGATGGCTCAGTGGAATAAATGCTTCCCTGGCAAGTGCAAGGGCCTGAGTTTAATCCCCAGTTCCAGAAAAAAAAACAAAAGAAGGGAGACAGGAGTAGAAAGAAAGAACTGAGAACACATCCTACAGGGCTGCAATGATACACAACTAACAGTATCCAATAAAGTATATGCACATACACATGCACACACACGTACCTGTATTGTATTATACATCACACATGTGTCCATAATTTGTATTCCAGATCCATTCTGAGCTAATTCTGAGCAGCAGCTACTTCCCAGCCCTGGGACACCTGAGTTTCATGGTTATTATAACAAATCCCATCCTGAGCTCAGCTTGTCCCAGTGTGTTTATCCTATTTGTAACCAGTGACATCCTAAGCAAAATATCCTAATGAAAAACAAACCAGTGTCTCTCACAGTCTGAGCTCAATGAGAGATTTGCTGATCATAAGGCATCTTGGTCTTTACAGTAACTACAAGGACGAGTATCACCCTGCACCGCATGGGTGTTTTCAGCCACAGATAAATACAGATTACAACACTACCACAGATAGGGTTCAGGGTGAGGGCTGGGAGATGGGTCTACAGGTTGGTTCAAGTTCTAGTCCTGCCACCCACCTTGTGGCCATAGTGGCCCAGCAACCATGTCCCTAGGTGACAATGATGCACAACCTAGCAGTGTCCAATAAATAAGTATAGGTAGCCATACATGCACACATATGTACCTGTATGTCATACAGCACATGTGTGTCCACAATATATGCGCACCAGGTCCAAGTGAGGGCAAAGCCCTTTAGAGTTGAGCACCAAACTGCAGCCTCAAACCCACTTATTCTTCACAAGGTGTCAGCACTGCAATGAAACCTGAATACTAAGATTTTAGCTTAGAAAAAAATTAACCCTACATTAACATATTTTGTCTTAAAAGGGAAAGCTAATAACATGGGCATCATAGGTTCATCACCACTGCTATGTGACATACAACAGAATCAATATTAGGTGTGTATTACATAATGCATAATATATCTATGGTATATTAAACAATGCATGTATATGATATACATTATTTAATACATATATGTATTATATTACATGTTTATGCACATATATGTACTCGGTGCTTCATATACATATGTATATATGCACATGTGATAGATAGTTGATAGATAGACAGATGATAGAGAGACAGATAGATGATAGATAGACAGATAGATAGATAGATAGATAGATAGATAGATAGATAGATAGATAGATAGATAGATGATAGAGATTTCTGATGAAGCGTAGAAACGCCCTGCTATACTTGAGGGAGGGGAGGGCCCATCCTTGGAGCGGGGTCCTCAATACAGTACACACAAAAATGGCCAAGTAGGTGATAGAAAGATGAGAGCAGCCCAGGTGGGCACTGACACCCAGACAGAGACCATATAAAAGCACTTACTAAATGCATCTTTCAGAAGAGGATGCTGAGCCAGGAAGCCACATGGCCAAGGCCGCACACTGGGCAGCAAAAGCTGCAGCTCCTACTCATGGCCCCGGCCCTGACTGCTGGGTGGAAGCTGCTCTCCAAGAGAATGAGATTGCTACAGAGTAGAGAGAAGATATGAAATGCGAGGGGATGGGTTTCTGACATGTCAGAGTCTAAACAGAGATGCCTTGTAAGAAGGCAGAGAAGAATGTACACAAACCTGAATGAGTTCCCAGCTCTAGGCATGCAGGCTGAATGGAGGATGCTGTTTGAGAAACAGAGTCCTAACACTCCGTGAGAAGCAGAAAGACACTTTGGCTTAGGCGACCCTCTGGAAGGGTTGGAGATAAGAATCCCTCTTCTGAGAAACCGAGAGACCAACGAGCACCCAGACAGAGAGCAGGGATACAGAGAGAAAGGCAAGACAGAAATCAGGCCTGGAAGCTAAGCTGGAGAGCAGAACAGCAAGGAGAAGAACAGAAGAAAGAGAAGGCGCACGAGACCGAAAGCAGTCAGCTTTACACAGAGATGGCAAAGGAGCTAGAGATTAGCAGATATGCAGCAACAATGAATACAAATGGGGACACAGGAAGGTAAATGGAGACATGAAATGAAAAGAGAGACAGGCAGAGGAAGATGAGAGGATAGGAAGAGTGGCAGACAGGTAGAAATAGACAAAGCCCACCTGAGCATGGATAGACAAAGGTTGAGGACAGGGAGAAGAAGAGAGGGAGGGAGAGAGGGAGGGGGAGACAGAAGAGATTGGGAGGAAGGAGGAGGAGAAGGGGTGAAGAGGGAAAGAAGGAAGAAGGAGAAAATGGAAAATGAAAGGACAAGTAGAAGAAGGAAGGGAGAAGCAGGGTATGGCAGACACAGAGACTGACTGTGGAAATATTTTGAAGTAGAAAGAAACCCATGGGAAGCAGAGAACGGGGCGGCGCATGCATGTGGGCTTGCGCACCTGTGTGGACACTCCACCCCTGCAGCTCCCCTGATGCTGCTCGCCCAGTGCCATGGCAGCCATGGTGACATGAGAAGCATTTCCAGGTCCCTCTCCATCCCTGACTTGAGGCGCCTCTGCAAGACCTGCTGCCACTCACCCTCACAGCCCCTGCTGGAGGAGGACATCTCTAGCGTGGACCAAACCAAAATTAAATAAAGCATCAGCTTTTCACAGGACCAACAAGCAAACAGCAGCTGTTTAATTAAAACGTACACTTGCCAACATGACACTAGAGTGAGACACACCTCAAGGGGAGCACGAGGCTGCTAACACTTCACATAAAATAAGGACTTCATGGAAACATGAGCCAGTCCTCCTGTAGAGCAGGATCCAGTCCACATCTGTCACCCAGGTCGCACCGGCTGGGTCTGGGCTGGAATCTCCATGCCCCACGAGGCCCCACTCTGCCGCACTTGGCTGTGCTGAGAGCCACAGGGAGGCACAACTTTGCACGTCCTCGCTGGAGAGCAGTTTATGAGCCTGAGCCAGAACACACAAGGGACAGCGTGGTGAGCTCGACCACTAGGGTCTGCTGTCTGGTACGGCACTGGGCAGAAGAGGTCTGGGCATATGGCAGAGCGTGCTACAACCCATCATTAGTGCTGGACTCCTGACACTGACCTGGGACCTGGTATCAAAGGCTCATCTGTGAAAAGCAGGTCCAGCTAAGAGAATTATAGGGGGAGAGAGAGAGAGAGACAGAGAGAGAGAGAGAGAGAGAGAGAGAGAGACAGACAG
>PVKA01037447.1:0-13860 GCA_004027165.1 Ctenomys sociabilis | reverse complement strand
GTAATTACTTTTTATAGTCCCCCCAAACCTTTTGGAGTCAGCAAATTAGTATTTAAGAAAAAGTTTGGGGGGAAATAAATAGGAAACTCTAACTTTAATTGCTCTTTTTTTTCTTTTATGTTTTTGGTACAGAGTCTCACTACACAGCTCAGACTCATAGTGATCTTCCTGTTTTCAGCCTCCCCAGCACCAGAATTCCAGGCATGCACCACCAAGCCAGGAGTTGGTGACCAGCTCAGTGCACCTGGGGACAGGGCCTGTGCAGCATTTGGTGCCAGGGATCGAACCCTGGTCCCTGCGCTTGCCTAAGCAGGCACTACTCCAAATGGGATCAAAGTAGCTCTTAGATAAAATTTTCCAGAGCCTCAGCAGCATGTTGAAGTGTGGGAAGCAAAAGATATTTATTTAGTTACTAAGGTTCTCACACATACAAGCAAATGTTGGGGAGAGAGATTATGTTTCTGTACTGTTATTATAACGGTCAGACTTTATTGTATATGCCTGGAGACATCTGTGAAGAGCATAAAATATTTCCTTTACTACAATATAAGATTTTTTGAAGGTGTTATATCTATTTCTCTGCTAGAGAAAATTAATTTTGATAAATTAATAATTCTAATGCAAAGATTAATTTAATAAAGCTTAATAGAAAAATTTTCAGGGGCACCTAAGGAAAAGATTTGGCTCATCTAGGAATGTGTTTTTTTTCTTTCATAAAGTAGAAGCAGTGAGAAATATACACTGCACTCCATTTAACGAAGACAATTCAGGAAAGGTTTAGGGCCACTGTCACTCAAGAACAGCAGATACTTTTGTCAGTCTTTCATTGGCTTCCCTCAGTTCCAGATTTTTCCCAGAAGGATTTCACAGGGCTGTAAGGCCCCTGCCTGGAGACAGGATGCTGTGGCCTCCCTAATGGGAAGTCTAACCTCCAGGGTGGCCAGACCTCAGGGGCAAACGGTTCTCAGGAGCCACTGCTCTGTTCCCATGACCGGGACCTGATTAAACAAATTACAGTGGCAAACCAGAAGTATTCCTCCAACCAGTTAGGCAGAAACTGGGGATGTAAGTAAGAGACAAATCACAAAGGAAAACAACAGAGTACAGATATATGTTTTCAGCATACAGAAAGAAGACAGGCAATGTCAAGGGACAGAAGTGTAAAACCTGGATAGGGATGTGAGTGATACCGTGAGGCCAGTAGAATCTTACGAAATGACAAGCAACTATAGATTCTGCAGTAAGTATAGAAGAAAATCTGGCATAGTAATTAATTCAAATACTCCAAGTACAAAATCTATGAATCTAACAAAAGAAACCAAGTAATAACCAGTGCTTAAGCACTACATGAAAAGCAACCCCTCATTGCAACTCTATGCTTCCTTTTTTTTTTTTATCATCTCAGACTTCATAAAAATGAAAAAAGAGACAAGATAACATACATAGTATAAGTCTATTCATATAAATTTCAAAATCAATGCTTTCAATTGTGTATACCCCTCTATGGGGCTAAAAAGAAATCATGATAAAATGCCAACTGGAGACTTAGGCGAATGGTACGAACAGGTTTGTCTTATTACTTTGCCACTTTCCTTCAGGTTTTTGATTTTTTTCAAAATAAAAGAATAGGAAAAGATTAAAAATCAAAGCTAACGTATACTGTTTTGGAGTAGAAATGATACCGTATGTTTTGTTTTTATACCTCGATTTCTGAGTCTCTAGGTCTAATTGGCCATGGTCCATCTTGCTTTAAAAAGTTCGTCATCCTGAGATCAATCTCATAGGTTAAAACAAGCAATCATTCCACAACTTGTAAACATAAATCTTGCCTGGAAATAGCCTGCTTGTTTTTCCTTTGTAAATGTTAATCATTTCAAACTTAACAGCACAGACTTGAAATCCACTCTGCTTGCACATGAGTTCAATTGATGGGAACATTTTAAATACTGAAAGAAAAGCAAAATTGTTCATACATAAGGGGACATAAACATTGCCTTATCGATATTCAAAATGGATATTGGCAGGTGTCTCCCGAAAAGTCAAATGGCAAACCTTCAATCAAATCATGTTATCCTGTTCAGCAGTTGGTTTATATAGAAAAATTACATCCGTAGACAATTTAAAGGTCAAAGGCCTAGCAATATAGTTTTTTATATAGTTAAATGGGTTGATCAACAAAGAGATATTGATCTTTTTGAGGATGTAATAACAATTCAGCCAAACTGTAATGTTCCCATGCAGTACTCATGGATAGGGTATTTATGCATATGAGGTCCCAGTTAAGACCTGAAAATGACCATGGACAAAATCAATGTGTCCCACACTTCTTACAGGAAGAAACACACTTTCACAGCAGAGCGGAATTTGCTTTTCCACAGGCTTTCCATTTTATCTTCCAAGTAAAGATGCTATCTGTCGTCCTTCCCAAATGAGCAAGTTTAAGATTTCAGAGCGATAGGAAAGGAGAAGAGAATGCACATGGTGGTTAAAGTCTCCGTGTGAAGCAAGGGGTGTGCTCCTAGCTGTGCGCAGATCCCAACAGAAGAATAAGCAGTCTGGTGCTTAAATTTTTCTTTCATCCTTCTAAATTTCTTACATTTTTTTTGTCCAATTGTTCATGTTTATAACTGGTAATCTGAACAACTAATTTGAAGACAACATTGTGCAGTGCAGCAACCACTGTTGAATTGCTATTGATTTGTTTGGTGAAGTTCTGTCTCATTTCTCACATTTTTTGGGTTTTGTTTTGTTTTTTTACTATTTTTGTATTCTCTTCAATAAAAAAAAAAAAAAGATGGGGCCAGGGAAATAGCTCGGTAGAATAAAGAACTTGCCTGGCAAGCGCAAGGGCCTGAGTTCAATCCCAAGTTCCACCAAAAGATAAAAAATAAAAATAAAAAAAGAAAGAAAGGGATGAGATCCTGGTGTGTAAGCATGGAATCAAACAGAGAAGGATTGCTACCTTTTCCCCCCTTTTGTGATGCTGGAAATCAAATCCAGAGCCTTCATACTGCCCACTGAGCTACATCCCCAACCCTAATGAGACAGAGTTTTGCCAAGTCTCTAAGTTGCCCAGGTTGAGCTCCAACATGCAGTCCTCCCAGAGTACTGGGATCATGGGCATGCACCACCACACCCAGCTCAGAGACTCCAGAATGCAATCAGAGGAGTTACATATCAGAAGCAGAGGGCTTTAACAACCCCATCTTGTTGCTAACCTTAGGGTGCATGTCTTCCCCAAACCTGGTGTGCTTTCTGTTAATGTCAAATTACATAAGAAAAATAATAATAAGCAATTACGGTAATTTTGCCTTTAAAAAGGTTGTATTTTAGTAGGTTTATTTTTCTTTGAATAAGTCTATCTTTGTAGCTCGTATCTCTAGGTGATAAAAAAATATTAATATAGCTATGATATTTTTTCCTCAAATATAATATGATTTATTTATGAGCATCTTTTATTGGACAACAATAATAAGAATCTTATGTATGTGAAAGTGTTTTGTAGTTTGTAAACACTTTCACATACATTATCTCATTTGATTAATGGTCCTGGCAGGTGTCCAGGATAGGTGTATTTATCTCTGCTTCCTGAGACTCATAAGGCATCACAGAAAGTAGCAAGTAGAGCTGGAATTGCAACTGGAGTTCTGCATCTCCAAGCCCTGGATATGTGATCCAAGTTCAAGTCTTAGAACATCATGACTCCAAGAGGATCACTTCTACCAGGGCTTTCACCATTGTGACTGTAGGTGTTGCGCAGACACATAATCTTGTCCCATATTTAACTAGCATCAATTGAGTGATAAAACGTTAAATTACTAGACATGAATGACACAGCAAGGGGAACCTGAAACATTATTAAATTATCATGCAAAGAATATGATAAGTGCACAAAAAAGAAAAGCAGTAAAACTAAAATATTTTATACTTTAATATTGTTGGTGTAAAAGTATATGGCCTATTATAAAAGGCTCATCTTTTTTTTTTTTTTTTTTTTTTTTTTTGTCTCACTATGCAGTTCAGGCTGTCCTTGGACTCACTTTGTAGCTCAGAATGGCCTTGAATTCACACCAATCCACCTGCCTCAGCCTCCAAAGTGTTCAGATCACAGGTGTAAACTACTACGCCCAACTTTTAGATATATTACACACACACACATACATTTGGTACAGGGGATCTAACTCAGGACTTTGTGCTTGATAGACAGGTGCTTATGTCACTGAGCTTTATCCCCAAGCCCCTGTCTTTCTTTTTTTTTATTTGTTTGTTCTGTTGTAAAGGGATAGATCCCTGTATACCAGGCATGCTAAGCACCTGCTCGAAGACTGAGCTATATCCCCAGGCCTTTTAAAATGTTTTGTTTGTTTGTTTATTTGTTGAACAAGGCCTTGCTGTGTCATTCATGCTGGACTTGAACTCACTATGTAGCTTGGCTGGCCTCAAAGTCACAACAGTCTTCTTACTTCAGCACTCCTGAGCACTGCAATTATAGGTGTGTACCACCATGCCCCACCTTTTTAAATGTTTATTAGGAAAAAATCATTTACTCTGAAATATTAATAAAGTAATACTTCAGTGACTTCCTAATATATTAACCTTGCTGAGATAACATAAGAAAAAAAATATTTTAAAAGTCCAGGCATTATGGCACATGCCTGTAATCCAAGCACGCAGAAGGGTGAGGCTGGAGGATTGCTGAGTTGGAGACTCACCTGAACTATATAATGAGACCCTGTCTCATAAAATCCAAAATAAGAACAAATCTTTTAAACGACATCGATTTGGCAAGATGTGTTGAGGTGAAATGATCTAAACTGTTCCTAAGCCACTGAGCATTTCAGTGACTCGGACGTGAGCTACGTCCTTGAGCTTCCCCATGGCGCTCTCTTGCCATGAGCTCCTAAAAGCTACATAGTGAGCAATTCAGATCGCCGGTTCCGCAAAGCTGCCTTGTTGTTTAACCCCATCCTCAGAGAGCCAAAGTAATAGACTAAACCTTGAAATTTTTCATCTTTTCCTCAATTTACCAACACAAAGGCAGCACCAGGAAATCCAAGAAAAGACCAATCAAATTTGATCTGTGAACTCAAGAAACTCCCAAGAGCAGCTCCTGTATTTCTAGCAATGTGTCCTGATAGCTTGCGCTTCTGACTGGTAGATAAGATGTAGGGCTGACTTGCTGGCCCTTCTTCTTTTCCAACTGTGCTTCCCAGCTGGAAGATGGATCTCAGGACTGCCTTGCTCCCAAGTTCCAGCAACAGTGGAGTTGATCAGGGCCGGACAGTGCCCAAGAGAGACTAATTAGATTCTTCCTCTTGACTTTTGAATAAGACTAGAGACTTTTGTAAGTTAACTCTGGTTATGGGTCAAGTAGACTCAGGAACTGAGAGGCACAAAAAAAAAATTAAGATCACTGAGGTTTTTTACTTGCTAAACCTTGCAAGTTAACCTCATGCACCCTGTAAAAGTGAAGTGAAAAAAGCGTCTTTGCAAAAAAGACAGGAGAATGCTAAACTAAGGGAAATTAGGGAGGAGAAGAAACTTGAAAGAAAGAAAAAAAAAAACCCTCAGTGTCACCTTGGTCACTGACACTGGTACTGTGCTCAACTCTAATCCCTTGGGATATCTGGCAGTGTTTCCTGCCTCTTTATAAGAGATCCTTTTCTTCTTCAGATACTTGTAGGATATAGGGTTTTTGTTTTGTTTTGTTTTTAATGTCAAATGTATCCCAAGGCATATATAATATTGTCTCACTTTGAGGAAAGGTCTTTATTATTTCACAGCCTTTAAAGGATTCATGGAGTCCATGGGATATATGAATAGAAAATTTATGTCTTGACTATCAAGAGGAGGAAAGCTGTGGTGCTTTACAATTAAATACAATGAAATGCATGGATCAAGATTTCTAAAATTGTGTGTTTGCAAACCTAGCAGTTGCAATAGGTAATAGGTATTCCCCCCAGGTGTTCTAAAATGTCCCCAAAGTAAAAATTACCAACAGAATAAAGTTAGTCTTTCATTCTTGGCAATTCCAATTACACTTACTCCTCCTCTTCCTTTTCACTGCCTCTTTCCTTCTCCCTTTCTCTTTCCTGTCCCCCTGCTGTAACCTCTCTGCCTAAGTTCCTCCAGAGGAAAAAAGGCAATCCAAAGAGTCAGGGACATTTCCGTGTAAATTGGCTGGAAGTGCAGTTCACTTAGAGTATTTGCATTTTAAAAGAAGACTATCAGAGAGTGAGGGCTGATAACTAAGTAGAGATAACTAAGTAGAATAAGAGCTTGCCTGTCATGCAAAAGGGCCTGAGGGAAGCTAAGGAAAGATTTTTGAGCTTTGCTGTGAATAACAACCCTATGTAATGTGGAGTTTAGATAACAGGTGGAGAGTAGACTTTCATACAGAATGGTCAAGGAGAACATCTTGGGCTGGGCCAACTGATGAAAGCCTGGACAGGGGCTAGGCCAGAAGGTGACTTCTTCTCAAGTCCATCTGGGGAGAGCATCTCTGAGGATATAAGCTATGGACAGTTTCGACTGGTGACCATGGACCTAAAGGAAGAAGAGACCATGTGAAACCGGGAAATGGGAGCACTTCGCAGCATCATTTCTAGGGTTAGTTGTCAGAAGAAGCCAAATCAGAGGAACGAGAACTTCAAGGCTCTTAAACCTCAACAGAGCACAGATGGCTAGACATTCTAATTTCCCCCACAAGCTGTCAAATTGTTCCTTTTATCTAAAAACATCTGCCCCCTGCCTGAAACTTTACTAATTGAATGTTCTTTTTTTATTAATAAATGACTTCTTTTTAGAGTTCTGTCTTAGTCACTTTCTTTGTCACTGAGAGAAAATCCCCAGTACCCACAGTTTAATGGAAGAAAGGTTTTTTTCTGCCTCATGGTTTTAGACCATGGTCAGCTGGTCCTAGGATTGAAATGATAGGGAAGGACCAGGTGGAGGAACAGGTGCTCCTGCTGCGGCAGCCAGGACACACAGAGACAAAAGGAGCTAAGGATAAGAACATTCCCTTCCGTGTCACACATCCAATGACCCACAGCCAACCATGGCCCACCTTCCAACAGCAGGTCATAAAGCACCCCTGATCCCATCATCTTCCTCATGCATGAGAGTTTTGAGTGACATTTTACTTCTAAACGATGACAAGTTTTGTTTTGGTTTTGTTTGTTTGTTTTGTATTTTAAGGAAGGGTCTACAGAGAATTCAGGGTCTCACTACTACACTGGACTTGTAGTGATCTGCATGTTTACAGCCTCCCAAGAGCTAGGATTATAGGAGCGCACTACCATGCCCAGTCTCAATCACCATCTCAGCATGCCACAGGGGGCAGAGCCAGCACGGCAGGCCCAGGGATTGAACCCCGGCCCCTGTGCCTCCTTGTAGGTGCTTTAATCTGCTGAGTTATTTGGCTGGCCCAATGACAAGTTTTAAGGAGGGTTATCAGTGATTTACTTTGTAACTTGAACTAGGAAACCAACCAGTCACAACTATATTGGAAAATGTGCAAATATTCTTAAGGTGAGCAGAAAGGAAGAATTACTTTTGCAATAGGGAGGACCTTGAAGGGCATGCAGGCCCTCGATACAAGATGGCAGCACTGATGACACTCAGCATCTGAAGTGTTAGACTAGGATTATGAGACTAGAGTGGGAGACCATCACAAAAGAAGGGCCTTTAAAGTCAAGGCTCTCTATGACATGCTGCTGTCCTCGATGTAGTGGCTCAGATCACAGGTATCAGCATACAGAGTTAGTGAAGGCAAAAAATCTAAACATTAACCTCTATTTACAAAGTATAATCATCTCGGTCATCTTGTATATATACTTGCATGCTTTTCCCTCCTCCTTTTTTCCAATCTTTTCTTCTTTCTCGCCTCTTCACTGTTTAATCCTTGAATTCAGTTTCTTTCCATTTTACTATATCTATTATACCTTTCAGGTTTTGTTTATTCCTTCAGGTTCATACACTAAGGTGACAATATGATACTCATACACGTAGGTCTGATTTATTTCACTTATGAATGTAGCCTCTAGTTGCCTCCACTTACCTATAAGGGATTCAAGTTTGTCTCTCTTCATACCTGAGTAGTACTCTACCATATAGCAATACTACATCTTTTTCATCAAACGCCTCTCATTTTGGTCTTCTAAATGTGTTCTGTTCCTTATTGATTATTATATTATCTTTAAAATAAATTAATAAAAAGACAAGGAAAAACTTAAGATTCTTGAAAGCAAGCATCAACGTTCAATTATTTCCCCAATCTCATATGACTATATCTGTTAATCCGAACAACAACTTTGAGGATAAAAATAGATAATGTAAGGGCCGGGGAGATGGTTTAGTGGAATAAGCGCTTCCCTGGCAAGTGCAAAGGCCTGAGTTCAATCCCCAGCTCCACCCAAAAAAAAAGATAATCTAACAACCATTGTTAATTAGCTATTCCTGTTTTGAAAATCTGTAGCATATGCATTGTTGTATGTTACCCTGTTTGTATCTTTTTTTCTATTTGTTTTTGCTTTCGTGTTTTACTCTTCAAAATAAAATTAAATTTAAAAAATAAAATCAAGGTTTTGAGTTTGAAGTTTAATCAACAGTTCATTCCTTTCATCAGACCCCTCCCAGAAATCGGATAGCATTATAGAGAGCATTGCAATGGCAGCCTTCCTTCCAAGCAGATCAAGTGCAGAGCCCAGCCTCCTGCTATCCCATCCCACCTCCCAGCCTGGCATCACCATGCACCACGTCCACCACTGGCAGTACAGCCCTCACTTCCCTTCTGCCTTCTTGGCTCACCCCATACACACATCCTCATGGGGCCTGATGAATGGGACTCATGTGAATGTGACTGTGACTTTCACAGGACAGGCTTCTCTGCTGCCTGGGCTAACTCTAGAGCTGCATCAGCAAACAGAGGTGAAGAACACCAGCACTGCAGTCAGAACACCCGGGTACAGATCCCAGCTCCGCTGTTTCTTACCAGTGTAACTTTGGATTCATTCATCTATCTCTGCATGGAGTAGTGTAAGTAACTCTATCACAAGTTTCTTATGACTATATAACAAGTTAATGCATCTAATGCACAAGGAACAATGCTTGGTACATAATGAACATTCAATACATATACTTTCTATAACTGGATTATAAATATCTAGTTATAAATGTTGAAGGGTAGCGTATCACTGTCCAAGTGGATTTTCACTAAGCTTGTGAGTATCATCTGTTTTTTTTCTATTCAAGGAAAAAAAAAATTCGTGTTTAGATATATAGTGTGCATCTTTTAAAAAAATTTAGCTGAGTGCATATCTATAGTCCTAATCCCAGCATTTGGGAGGCTGAGGCAAAAAAGATTATGGTGAGTTTGAGGCCAGCAAGAACTACAAAGTGATACTCTATTTTAAGATACCAAAAACCTGGGGCCGGGAAGATGGCTCAGTGGAATAAGCGCTTCCCTGGCAAGCTCAAGGGCCTGAGTTCAGTTCCCAGTTCCAAAAAACAAAACCCTGCAACAAAGTCTGAATGACATGTGAGATACTCAGTATATTTTTGATGGGTAAATAAGCCTGCCATGGTGTCTCTTCTTGGGAAAAGAGTTCCAGAGAACAGGAGTTCCAAGTAACAGTGCATCCCATGTTTATGGCTTAGAGATTCCAAATGAAAAGCAGAGATGGCTCTGTGGTATGCACTATAATGGTGGCAAAGAACACAATTGCCCTACTGTTTGGGGAGAAAAAAAAAGTCCTTAAGTCAATGGGAGAAGAAAAGGTTTTGCTTCCATGTCTAGTTATGACCAACGCCAAGTGAGAAACTTTTCTTCTCCCATTTAGTACTTACTAAAATGTTAGTAGTCAATAAATGTCAGGTTGCTCCACAAATGACAGAGAGAATAAAATAATGAACAAAGGACCAAAAACTCAAATTAAATCAATCAATCAATCATGGAGACTAATCCTCAAACCAAACCATGAAGGTGACTGACTAGCAATTTTTCCCCAACAGCCTAACAAGGAACAGAGAATCAGGAGATACTAAAAGGGATGTAGTCATTTACATGGAAAAAGGCTCCTACTTCACTGTTCAAATTTTTTAATTGACTTATTAAAGACTGCTTAGTTTTGGTGAACAACATAGAACATTTTTCCCCTGCAGAGTGTTTAGTAGTCTGGCTCTGATTGCTCAGCAATTGGAATAACTGAATAATTTTGAAATTTGAAACCAAGGTAAAATTGAGTAACATGCCCAGAACGATTAAAAATATGCTTTGTGGTGCTGGAACCCAACCCATCCATGGCTTAGGCTAATCAAGGAGCACAGGGGTCCACACAGGGGCCACATGAGGACACAGCCCCAGAAGCCAAGGAGAAAGAGCCAGAAAGAGCGCAGTTCTCTGCACCTTGATTTTGAACAACTGGCCCTACAGATGTCTGAGGAAGAAGAAGACAGAAGCCAATGTCTTAAGACGTGCCATGCTTTGGCCTTGACCCTGCTGCCACCAAGGCTGACTGACTGTCTGCGACCGGTACTGTTCTGTGACTGAGGAATGCTGACCAGCATCCTGGTCACGTGGGCTGTGGCAGCTGAGACAACCTACTTACCCCAAACCTTGCCAAGCACCCGCTGAGGAGAGAAAAGCTGAGAGCCACTGTCCAATACTTAAGAGATATTTGGGACCGGCCCAGGTTTACACAGACAACTGGAAGGAAACATAAAGAATAACAGCATCCTTCCATTTGAGAACAAGGCAGGAAACAGCAGCAAAGAGTCACAGAAGACTCTTCCATCAGTCTCAGGCCCCTCCATGGCCACTGTACAGCCACATTCAGGAGCCAACTTTAAGGGTTTAATTAAGGTCCACCTAACTCGATTCTATGGGGAAGAAATCTGTGGGCCCATCCTATCACCAACTGGGAAGAGGGCACCCAGCTCAGTCCTGGCCTCTCGGGTCGGAGAAAAGGAAGTAAAATGGCAAGGTGTTTGGGAGAAAGCAGACTTGCAGGTAATGCTGTGAACCCAAGGATTGTGTGTGTGGGTGTGCACACGTATGGATAATGGCCACTGATGACAACTGTCACTAGCAAGAAAAAAACAAAAATACATAAATCTGGAACCACAAATTGGAAGGGCAAGAAGAAAAAAGGAATGAGTCTTTTGGTCAAATAGCACTGACAGCACGGACCAGAATACCACACAGGGCCATTATTCTAGGGCTTATCCACGTGAATTTACATCTTCAAGGCAACAGAAAGCTCCTTGAAAGTTTGGATAAGATGGACCGGCAACCCCTACTCGGGCTCTGACTGGGCCTTGCTGGTTAATGATGGGTGTGCTGGCCAGCTGAGACCTACAGGAGGCGCTGTTCCATCTCTGGGAACACTTGCACTTCCTGGAGGTATGAAAGCCCAGGGCAACCCTCCTCTGCGGTGGAGGTCTCCTTGAAAAAAACGACTGCTATAGTTTTTGTCTAGGTGTCCCCCCCACCCCCTCACCACCAAAAGCCTCTTGCGGTTATGGGGCAAACTTCTAGGCTTTGTGATTAATTCATGATCCAGTGCTGGGATTATGGGTGTAAATGCTGCGGGGATTATAGCTGTGAGTGCTACTGGGATTATGGGTGTGAGTGCTACACCTGGCCTGGGGCAGAGAGCCTGAATGCTACTAGAGGGAGACAGACTTGCTGTCTACTGTCATTGTTGCCACTGCTCCTCCCTGTTTTCTGCCACCAAGAACTGCTGCACTGTGCCATGTGCCAATCTGCCTTGGACCCAGCTGTGTATGGACAGAAACCTCCATTAACTGTAAGCTAAACAGACCTTTCCTTCCTTACTTTTAGATGTTGGGTACTTTGTCCTAGCAATGAGAAAAAGTAACCGAGTCAATGACCATCTGGGTCGACTGTGCCTCTGCTTTCATGAATAAAAAGGAACTGGTGAGGAAAGGAAAAAAAAAAAAAAAGGAGCACATTAGTGATCCATACAGACCCTGCATTTCCTGTCTGTATGAATCTGCATATCCCGCGCATCTCATACAGATGGAATCATAGAATATGTGTCCTCTGGTGTCTGGCATATTCAGCATTCATTTTTAAGGTTAGTCCATGTCTTAGCAGGATCAGCCATTCATTCCTTTTGCTATTCTATGGCATGTATACTCTACAATAGGATAAATTCTAGTAAGTGCTGTGCTGAAAGGTCATGCCCATTGTAAGACATTTCTCATGTGACTAAATTGCCCTCCAAAAAATTAATACCTATTCAACTCTTGGTGGTTGGAGGCAAGAGTTTTCTCTTCCTCACAATCTCTACAGGAGTAGGTGTTTTTCTTCCTTCAGGCTTTTTTTTTAATAACCAGTGCTTAAGTGATACTTAAGCAAAGGGACTGTGTCCCATAATTGTTTCTTCAATTCCTAATGTAGTGCCTGCCACAAAGTCTGAGTTCAAGGAACACTGAGTAAAGAATGAATTCATAAATATAGTCTTTAAGATAATCATGAAGTGGATATGGTGAAGTAATGGGAAGGGGGAGAAAGGGAAAGAGAGGGAGGGAGAGAGGGAAGGAAGGAGAGAGGGAGAGAGAGAAGAAGACAGAAAGTGGGGGAGAGAGAGAGAAGAGAAGAGAAGAGAAGAGAAGAGAAGAGAAGAGAAGAGAAGAGAAGAGAAGAGAAGAGAAGAGAAGAGAAGAGAAGAGAAGAGACAGACAGTCTGTTCCTAAACAGTTTTGCCACTTTGGGCAAATAATCTAACCTGCCTGATGCCTCAGGATTAGTGGTGCTGATGTGCACACGGGGCCCTGCACATTCTGTAATTGATTTAATCCTCCACAGTTACCATCTTGAAATGCTTAATCACTGCTGAGCAAGGGGCCCAACATATCCATGCACTTTGCAAAATTTATAGAAGCTCTACCTCCTCATCTGTACATAGAAAAGTAAAGGAAGAGGAAATGCCAGGCATAGCGATTCTAATTCTGTGAGCTTTTCCTGGGTTTTACACAAGCAGCTACAATTTAGGTACATAAATACCTTGGTATGGTTTTGAGAGGCATTCTAATTGTCTAATGAAGATCATTTCATGAAGCACGCATCTTCTCTCTCTAACCTACCTCCATCAGTGGTATCCTTCAGCCTATCCCTTCTAACTCTGCTTTATAATTACATGGGATTATACTCACATGTGCAGCACTGCAACCACTAACCTTGTAATATAGAGGACTGGAAGAGAGAAAGATGCTCTTCATGACAAATTATTTGGGTCTGAAAGACAAGAAGTGTCCAATATGTTTCCTGTAAAGGAGATATTGAACAGAAAACAGAAAGACTTCGAAAAATTATTTTAAGTTTCTAAATATTCACTTATATACTCAGCTATTAAGAATGATAAGTTTGAAGCATTTATACTGAAGTGGATGCCACTTGAATATATACTCATAAGTGAAATAAACCAGACACACATGTGTAAATATCGTATAGTCTCCCTAGTATAACAAGTGAAAAGCAGAAATACAAAAGGAAATGTACAACAAGTAAAATCAATTGAGTCAGATAAGGTAAAGTGAATGGCATATGCTGCAGGATACTAATCAGCTTTCGTCTGGATGGTTGACAACCTAAGATCACAAGTCAGAGTTGGAGAAATAGAAGAGCCACAAGGCCTGCCAACATTTTGGACCTAGCCTTTCAAGGTCAGCGAAGACTCAGGACATAGGAGAACCTGTACTGCAATATCATGAGACTCAGGTGAGCTCCAAATTTTCTGAGCAAGGAGAGTGTGGAGCCACAGAGGAAAGAGATTGAAGTTCTATAGTGTGCCTGGGGAGAGTCACATGAAGAGAAAACTTTCTCTCAGGCTCTCA
>PVKA01037446.1:0-20991 GCA_004027165.1 Ctenomys sociabilis | reverse complement strand
AACATTTAATCTCCGGCCTGGGGACACTCTTGTCACTTTACACAAGTAAACCCACCCGTTCTCGGAATGCAGCTAAAACCACAGAGTTAGCTAGTAGTTGCCCTTTGGCCTACCCCTCTTAGTTACCCTAAAAAGTCAAATATTCTCAAACCCCTCCTCCCTTTGTCTTCGGGCTTAAAACCCAGCCCACGGTCAGCTCCGGGCTTCTCTGTTCCTGCGCATTCAGGGAGCCCCATGCATGCATGGAAAATAAAATCCCCTTGCTTTTGCATGAGAGGACGTCTCTTGGAGTCTTTCTTCACGTGGTGGGCTTCTCAGACCTAACACTTATGCTAGCCAGGCCATCACTTATGTTGCTGAGCCATATCCCCAGCCTAAGATTAGATTATTTTAGATTCCACATGTAGGAATTTTCGCTATACTCAACAACTTTCAGATAACTCACTATTATTGTGGACTGCAGGACTGTGTGTTTGATTGTGTCACCGAGTTCAGGCACCTATAACAATTTAAAGACAATGGAGCACCCATCTGTGACAGGTCTAGACAAAAAAAAGGGGGATACAAAGGAAGAACCATGATGTGTTTGTATAAACAGTACAGTTAGGATAAATATGCAGTGCTTCTGCATAATTCTACAAGAAGCAAGATTTGCACTAATAGTGGTTGGACAAGATATTATGTTGGCTTCTAGTACTATAGACAACCATAGGAAGATAACAAGGTAGAAAGTATTAATTATTGAAACTGTGATATAATTAAGCTTTTAAAAAAATAAGATAACTATACAGCTATATTCTCTTCATTCACTGATTAGAGACATCTGCTATAATAGTGTCTATAAGTATATCATGTATGCACCTTGTACGATACCAAACCATTACGAAAACAGGTT
The DNA here is from genome assembly GCA_004027165.1 of Ctenomys sociabilis. Taxonomy (NCBI): domain Eukaryota; kingdom Metazoa; phylum Chordata; class Mammalia; order Rodentia; family Ctenomyidae; genus Ctenomys; species Ctenomys sociabilis. The sequence continues at coordinate 20,096 of PVKA01037446.1, read as the reverse complement.
GCAATGTATTAATTATTGAGTCTGTCCTGTTAATTTGATTTGAAGCTGTCTCATTGCTATTTGTTCTTCAATAAATAAATAAAAATTTTTTGTGTCTCTTTGTGACTGAATTATTTTACCTGGTGTAAAATAAGCACAATTCCTAATAGCAGTTAAGGGATTCTGCCAAATGATGTACTATATTGCTTAATCTTTTCAGCTTTTCTGTATCATATGTCAGATGTGCCAAAAATCTACACATATGCTTTTCTTCAGCATGCATTATTTTCTAACTGTTACCTGACTTTTTCCTCGAGGTCAGGTAAAGAGGATATACATTTTTAACGTTTTGGTTCGTATGGCCAAATTGCTCTTCAGGAAGTTTGCACTGCTTTATTTGTCCATTAGGACTGCAGTAAAGTGACATGTCAGCAGAAATTTTAAAGATGTGTGTTAACATATTACTACCTTGCTTATATAGTAAATGTATTAAACTACTCTGTAGAGGCACTAATATAAAAATTATATGTGGTGATAAAAATAAGGTGAATGCTAAAATTTTTTAAACTATTGTTATAAAAGACACCACTTGGTCATTAATCCCCCTCAACATATTTCCCCAAGCTTCAAACACATTTATTCTCTTATTTTTGCCACTTTCTAAAGCAGTTCTGGAAATACTCTTTCATGTCTTTATACTGTTGTGGTTGCCTCAGGGTTCTGAATTGACTGAAAATATATATCATTAAATTATTATTTTGTTTTGTTTAATTTTGAGAGAGTGTATTGCTATGCAGTTCAGGCTGGTCTTGAACTCACTATGTAGCCTAGGTTGACCTCAAACTTACAGCAAGTCTACTGCCTCTGCCTCCCAAGTGCTGATGATCATTTTGGCTTTGGGGAAAAGTCAGAAGTGGTGCCTGCCTCTCCTGTTTTTCTACCTTAGCTGGGGGGAACTGCGTCTTGCCAGCAGCTGTCCTTTCTCTCTCCCTTGCTCCTGTTTGGTCTCCCTCACCATCACACCACTTAAAACAGACAGACTCTAGGAACCCACTCTACTTCACTGAACTGCAGTGTTAAGTACAGCTCAACTCTCAGAAGGGTGTCTCTCTCCTGTTCCCCACATTTCAGACAGGACTGTTGCCTCTTAGAAGAAGGCAGAGGGAGATGAATCCTGAGAGGGAGATGAATCTGTCTGGACCCCCTGTTAATAGCTCCAACCCCCAGAATTAGTCTACTAGAAGACTCCCTGGTTTCAGACCTGCCTTTACCCTAGATCACTCACTACTCCACAACTGAGGCCAATCTAGAGCCCTTCACCAATTGCAGGTCTGTACATGGACCAATCACAGACCTGCAGCTGCTATATAATCACATCTCCCAATTTCCCAGGTTAGTCTAGGAGGGCTCCCTCTAGTGCATTATTGCCATGATGCTATCCCACAAGCCCTGTGAAACAGTTAGCTGGTGGTTCTATATGCACTCTCGGCTAGTGACATCAGGACTATCAGCAGAGTTGCACTTTTCTGATCCATGATTTCCGTTTCAGCTGAGTTAAAGAACCGGAGGCTGATTGCTCACAGATACTTTATATTTGACAAAAATTGCCATAAACTGTAAACTTGTTCACATAGATTAAGAATGAAGGGATAAGTATGTTGAAAGCGAAAAATGAGCGTCTAAAAGAGGATTAATAGCAATATATCTTTTATTATAATTTAAAAAAAAATTTAAGCATTCATTAAAATTTAAACATTCATTGATCACATACAAAAAGGAAATATACTGAGTTTTTATTTTTCAAAATACTGGTTTTATTACTGCATAACATATCTTTACTATTGCTGGTAAATTAAAGATATAAAACCATCCAAAATGTGGTATTCATGAAGCCAAGGAGATAGTTGAATAGAATAAGCACTTGCCTGGCAAACGCAAGGGCCTGAGTTCAATCTCTGGCTCTTTAAAATAAAATATGGTATTCAGGGCTCAGTAGAATAAGTGTTTGCCTGAGTTCAATCCCCTGAGAATTTTACAATGTTCAAAATTGTGAAATAATTCTTATCAATATTACCAGTAGAGAAGAAGTTTTTGTTATTACCCTGCTTTCTGCTGGAATCCCAAAACTTCCTGACATCTGAAGCAATCTTGTCAAGTGTATTTAATAGACTGCATTTATAGAATAAGTTAAAGGAATTGTGTGCTGATATCTGTGTTACTAAAGTAAATGAATAATTATAGGTTTTATATTTTAAGCATTGATAAAAAATGTTACTTAGATAATTTAAAGTTTTGGTACTGAAATTTATGGAGTGGAAAAATCATTATTATTACTATTATTATTATTTATTTATTTATTTATTTTGCAGTACTGGGGATTGAACTAAGGACCCTGCACTTGCCAGGCAGGCCCTGGAAAATCTTTTAATAGGTAATTTTATTTTTATTTATTTATTTATTTTGTCTTTTTGAGACAGGGTCTCACTATGCAGTTCAGGCTGGCCTTAAGCTCACTTTGTAGCTCAGGCTGATCTCGAATTCACAACAATCCTCCTGTCTCAGCCTCCTGAGTGCTGGGATTCCAGGCATGCACCACCATGCCCAGCTTAATAGGTAATTTTAATAAGATTTCAAAAATTTCCATATTGTAGACATTGGGTGGGGCTGGGATGGAAGACTGGAGAAATATTCTGCTTGTTGATGAAGTTGTAAATAAAAAAGACATAACATAATTTAATCTGATTAAAAGTATAATCCTGTTTGGCTAAAATAGAAGTAAAGATTATATAGCAAGAATGGTATTAAATTTATTTGCTAATGTAGTAATAATATTTGTATAACACTTATTATGTACCAGTACTTTTTAAATATTTCATGTACATTAGGTCATTTAATCATTGTAGACATTTATAAGATAAGCATGATTATATTTCCATTTTACAGATGAGGAAATAAAGAGGTGAAGTAACTTTACAAGTTTACCAGCTAGTAAGTGATATAGCTGACATCCAAATACATACACATTATTGGCCTGGAGAATCTGTTTTTTTAGCCACTGTGCTCAATTGCTTCTGTTCATATTATTGTTCATAAAATTCTTTCATGTAAACATATTGTCATCTTGATCTTAGAAGTAACAAATGAAAACTCATTTCCTAAGGTACCAGAATTATAAACGTTAATTAAATCTCCTGAAAAAGTGCAATGATCAGAGATCTATCTGTCTTTTTTAGAAGGCTGATTTGCCATAAAGGAGGATAATTCTGTAATTCCTAAGGGCTCTAAATGTCCTTCCTTTAATTGCTTTTTGTGATAGAAATGAATTACTTGATATCCTGGAGCATTTTCACTGCTAATTTTAATAGCTGTAATGACATAATTTTATCTTAAATTTTATTAACTGGCAAAAAGAAGATATGGAGTTAAATGTATATTTTGTTGATAGACAATCATGCAAGGGTAGGTTAATTGACACTGAAATCTTATACGGTTACTTAAATTTAAAGAGAAAAACAATTGGCTTTTCCTTTTCAGAATTATTTGCTAAATTCACTTGATAGCAACCACTGCCTAGTGTTTTGATTACTCTCTTATGTCTTTTGTGATAGAAGAATATTCTGGAGTGGAAAAGACATACAATATCATTTCATAAAACATCATAACTAAAGTAACTATTCCTTGTGCAGGACCTAAGGTTTGAAGTGACAGAGATGTGGCTTTACAACAATATTTTAAAGAGCTTGTTGGGATTTTGAAGGTAGACAAAAGTAGTGAGCAGTTATAATAATGGGGCATTGTCCATAATTATAATATGGTAGAAGTGTTAGAGAATATCAATAGTGTTTTCGGTATGGGAGTCAGAAGTATTGGAATATGGGGATCATCATTTATCATCATTGAGCATCAAAAGCCTTGAGACCTGGAAAACAGAAATTAGAATATAGGTATCAGGAACTTTGGGATACAGGATTAAAAATTGGAAGAATGAGAGGGTTGAAAATTTCAAGGTGTAGGAGTTGACTTGTGAGGATGAAGGCCTATGGAATCTGGATAAACTATAACAACTGAAGGTTAAGAATGGAAGTTGCAGACCAATTTTGGTGGCACCTGCCCATAATACCAGTTACACTGGAGGCTGAAGCAGGAGGATCACAAATTGGACACCGGATTGGGCACTTATTGAGACTATGTTTCAAAATAAAGATTAATAAGGCCCAAGCTCTGTAGTATAGTACCCTTCATCTAACTTCCAGTACAAACAAACATGTAGCCTTGTCATACTGAAATATCTTAAAATGGATTGGGTTTACCTTTGAAAACAATTATAGAATCAAGATAAATTTTGTGTATATACTTTATTATATATATATATAAAATATAAATATACATATATACTTAATAGTAATTGTGCACAAACCCCACATTTATATTTAATAGCTGAAGGCATTAAAAATCAACCAGCGAAGGCACCACTGAATTGATCACAATTTTTTTTTTATTTTTTTTTAATTTGGTGGAACCGGGGATTGAACTCAGGCCCTTATGCTTGCCAGGGAAGCACTTATTCCACTGAGCCATCTCCCAGGCCCTTGATCACAATTTTTGAGAGAATTAAAACTTATGAGGCGAGATCTATATTCACACCTTAGCTCCTCTCTTCCCCTTTAACATTTTCTAAGTTATAGCAGGTAGTTACAGAGATAAATAGACAGCAGCGGTCTTAATTGGCTAGGGTTGAAGCTTGGTGCTTGAAAACAAATGCAGCTGGGAATTTCCAGAAGGGAAGGAAAAGGCCAAAAATCTGTTTACCAATTTCCCGTAAATTGTTCACTCCTAAGATCACAACCACAAGGAGAGATTTCAAGAAAGCCAGCAAAACAGCAGCACTTGAAGGGGTTGATCAGAGATTTTAGTACCTTTAACAGTGCTGAGAAGACACAGATTAGAGTACAAGCTCCACAAGACAGAGGGGTCTGAGTTACAACTCACATTGTTGGTAAAGACCTAATAAAGATAATGACCTAAAAGCAATTACAAAATTGAGATTAAAAAATAAATTGAAATAAAGCAGCACTCACTAAAAAGCCTAAAACCAAGCTTTAATGGGATTATAGTGATTTTTCTGTCTACTAAAGTAAGAAAACAGGTATTATCCACAGCCCTTCCTTCTATCCATAGTATCTAAATTCAATGAGGTATGAGGGGCTTGGGGTACTATCAGACAAAACAGGCCAAATACCACATACCTGAGGAGGACTCAGGTAATGGTAATGAAATATTGAAATTATCAGATAGGAGCTTTAAACAATAAGATTGAAATTTCAAGGAAATAGCGAAAAGATAAAGAATTTTATAGAACTTTGGAATCTATTTAAAAAACAAAAGGTTAAAGGTCAAATGAGAATTCTGGAACTGAAAATATAAATAAAATTAAAACTTAAAGAGGAGGTGTATAACAACTCAGGCACAGTAAAGTAGTTTCTACTGAAAGGGGAATAAGTCAGTAGAAAACATGGAATATAAAGATGATAGAAAAAAAATACAAACCAGGTGTGGTGTGGAATACTTGCAGTTCCAGCACTTGTGAGGCTGAGGTAGAAGGGTTGCCATGAGTTCAAGGCTAGTATGAACTATACAGAAAGATCCTATTTCAATAAAACCAAAACCAAATAAAATAAAAAAAAAAAACCTCAAATGAAAAACTCAATGTGAAGACAGTGTAAGAGGTTTGACAAATATAGCACAAAGTTCTAACATACATGTAATTGGAGTTTGAAAATGAGAAGGGAATTGTTTGAAAAGGGGAACATAAGAATATTTAAAGAAATACTAAGATTTTTCAGAAACTCATGAAAAATCAGACCGTATGTGCAAGATACTTTATAAATCTCACGCAGAATAAATATGCTACAGACACAAACTTAGTGAAATCAAACTGAAACTACTAAAGACAAAAGAAAAAGACAAATTTTCAACTAGCCTAGGATGGGAGGAAATGACACATTATTTTCAAAAAGGTAACCATTCGACTGTCGGCAGGCATCCCAACAGAATTATCAGGAAATCAGAAGACAAGAGAAGTACATCTTTAAAATAATGAAGGATTAAACAAAAAGAAAAAAAATCTTTGTGGAATTTTGTACCCAGCAAAACTATCTTTCAACGAGAGTGAAATAGAGATTCTTTCGTATTAACAAAAGTGAGCTTGTTGTTAGGAAGTGCAAACCATAGGAAATATTGAAGAAACTTTCCTCAAGTATGGAAACACAATGTCCTCAGGCACAAGGATTGAACTTCTAGAGAAATGAAGAACACCAGAATGGAGAGTCTGTCTTCACAATAAATGGTAATAAGGAATATGGTGAAAAACGTTAAGTTCATCTTAAAACTGTAGACAAGGTGAATGAAGCCAGAATTTTACACCACCAGGTAGACACTGTCAGTTTAATTTTAACCAAAATATAAACTTCCATACAGAAATAATATAAGTTGGTGGTCAAGAGTTAAGGGCAGCAGTGACCATGTAGGGATCAAAGGATATCAGTGACAACAGACAGGAGATGCTGCAGTTGGGTGGGAGCCACGGGGGTATTTTGTGCTGCAATAGTCCCAGGCCAAGGAAGCCTGTGGTCGAGTTAAGGGTCTGGGGCCACTGCTGACAGTTGGGTTGGGGTAGCTGGGGCGGAGGACAGAGGTCAGAGGTCAGGACCCTGGGAGAGCGGTTGAAACTCAGCACCCGGGCAGTTGATCCTGGGCCCTGGAGGACCGTGGTCTGGGCGGGCTCTGCGCGCGCCACCTCCCTCGCCCCGCCCCCGGCCCGCCCGCCCCCGCCCGCCCCCGCCCCCGGCTCCTCCCAGCGCGGCGCTTCGAACGCTGACGAGAGTGGCGACGGCGCCGAGGAGGGAGCGAGCCGGAGGCGTGGGGACCCCTAACCTCCGCGCCCCTGCCATCTACCCCAGGCCGTTCGGCCTGCGAGCCTGCGCCGCCTCCCGGGAAGATGGCGCAGCACTTCCAGGTCAGTGTGTGGTGTGCCGCGGGCCCGCGCCTCGCCGCCCCGGAACCCGGCGGAGCGCTTGGGTTTGGAGATCGAGGGCGAAGGGAGGCGGCAGAGGCCGCAGGGCCGCGTGCTGGCTCCGGGGCGCACACCCCTGGCGGGGTCTGAGCCCGAGGAGCAGCGGCTGAAGCCTGGGGCGGAGGAACGAGCGTCCGCCTGTGACGCGGGGCTGAGCTGACCGGCGGCCGTGCGGGGTCCCCCCTTCCCCGGGGCCAGCGCCCCGGCAGGTGGAGCCGAGCAGCAGCTTTCCTTCCCGCCTTCCTGCTCCAGGTTGTTGACGGGAAGCGTGTGTGGGAGACTCAGGCTGTGGGAGGGAGCTGTAGCAGCAGATGGACAGAAATTGGCCGGAGGAGGCTGTAGGGAAATTCGGGGGAAGACTCGGGGGCTGGACGAGCGTGAAGCGCAGGGCTCAAAGGATGGACGCGGAGCTGCTGGAGGACGGCCCTGTATCCCTTGGGCAGCTCTGACCACCTTTCAGTTACGCATTCTACAAACATCTGTGGAGCTTCCCCACTGTGTGAAACAGTGCCAAGTGTGACTTCGTCTTACTATCCGTGCTCCCCTAGCTCGAAGCTACTTACACGTGAATAACCTTAGGGTTGTTAGGGAAGCACAAAAAAGAAGACAGTGAGCTGGCTTAGGAAGAAGTGGAGCAGAGAGCTGCTATGCTTCTGCAGTACAGATTGCTTTTCGTTTCCATTTCTCTACTTTTTAATTGGTTATTTAGTACTTAGTATGCTAGGCACTCAGAGCAGAGCTCCATGATTTCTTCTCTCAGAAAACTTGCAGTCTACTGGGCCTGGAAAGATGTTAGCCAGGTAAAAAGAAACCATAGACTAAAGGCAAGACAGTGTGAAGTAAGCAAAAACTTGTGGAACATCGTGGTATACTGTAGAAAATTCTTTGGGGCTGGAGTTCACAACTCATATGAAAGGAAAAGAGAGCAGAGGTGGTTGTGGGTGACGGGAATGACTTTGGAGAGGAAGGCAATTTCAGAATATGGTGACTGGGTCTGAGTATCACTTGTCAACTTTGGATCCCTTAGCCATACGTTCTTCCAAAAAAAATTTTTTTTCAAGCAACCACTTTTCTGTCAGGTAATTAACAGAATCAGGGTGTTACAGACCAAGAGATGATGAGGCCTTCACATTACTTTTTGACATCTACCATTTCTAAAGGTCCCCAGGTCAAAATAACATTAATTACTACTTTAGTTCATATACCCTCTGGGAAATTCTCACAGAAGAATCTCCCCAGGAAGATTTATGGATTGTAAATAGGCAATCAGATGTTTACAGTACAGGCATCAATCTTGAGGTTGACTTAAATGTGTGTGGGGGGAGAACTTTGGAAATTTTTCAGACTTGGAAAGATAATGCTGTTTGTCAGCAAGTCCACAGAGTTCTTTAAACTTAGATACAGTTTTGGAAAAATTGCACGGTGATGCGTAAACCATCCATCTTGGTTTTCAAGAGTGTATTTTGCAGTGCAGTGCCATGAGTACCTTAAAAGTGGTGTTGGACAAGTAAAAGATCAATTTTGGTGACCAAAAAATGATTGAAACTTACTGGATTTTGTTGTTGTTGTTGTTTAAATTCTGGCACTGGGGGTTGAACCCAGGGCTGTGTGCATGTTAGCAAACACTACTATTGAGCTATATTTCAAACCCTTTCTAAATTTTTATTTTCAGACAGGCTCACTAGGTTGCCCAGGATGGTCTTGAACTCTCAATCTTTCTGTCTCTTTTAGTAGCTGAGATTACAGGCATGTGCTATTGCACCCAGCCTGAATTCCTTTTAGCATATTGTATCATGTTGTTAACCATTTAATTGCAGGAGCATTAATTGTGATAACTAGTACCTAGCATTTTAAGTTTTAATTTACTCTTTGTAGAATTTAGCTATATCCACTGAGAGTGTGCATTTATACATTATTCCTCAAAAGCTGTGTGGCGTTATTTTTTATTCCTAAAGACATTGACTCTTAGAACACCTGTGACTTGTCCAAGGTTACACATCTTGAGTGGCCTAATAACTCATAAATTCTGTGTTCTTTTTATGACCTATATGTAGGATAGGTAGTTGTATCATCAAAACCACAAATACGCAGACTTCTCTAGGGTAAGGTTAGGGCACTGCCCTATTGTCTTTTTAACATCATGGTGTTTTTCTGACTTATTGACATAACCTGCCCATTGTCAACGGGTATTAGTGCGGGTGTTTCTGTCTTAAACCTTGCTCTGGCTGTCTAGAGGGCAGGAGGATGGACACATTCCTATAACCCATTCCGTGCACAATACATTGTGCCTAGAAACTTTGATTAGGATATTCTGTCCCAAGAGAGATAATGGATTTGAGTTATCTTTGAGGGAGCAGTCCAGCTAGAGGAAGTGAGAGGAAGGAGGTAGAACTGGGATCAAGCAAGCTGCATGTACTTTAAAAGAAATGAAGCACTTTAATGATAGTCAAGAAACAATATTAGAAAAAATTTAGCGGACTTGGTTGAATGTTTCTTTCAGGATGGTCCTAGAACCAGAGACTGTGGCTGTGCTTCTTAATCCCGTCAGGCTACTTGTTTTGACCAAGATGTGATTGAAAACTTATTCTTGAACACAGTGGTAGAATGAAGGAAAAGCAATTTGGGAAAAATTATTGTGGCATAGGTTTGAATGAAACTATAGGAGATCAATATTATCTTTTACAATTATCAGTAACTGAACAGTATAATTATAATGTATTGTGGATCTGATACATAGTAGGGACTGACTCTTTCCTGCCTTTTCTCTTTCAATCCTCCAATTTCTTTTTCTTTGTTTTTGTAATTTAGGGAGGGGATGGCCTATAGGGTGTTCAGGGTCTCACTACTAGATCGGACTTATAGTGATCTGCCTGTTTACAGCCTCCCAAGAGCTGGGATTACAGGTGTGTGCCACCATGCCCAGTCTCAATTGCCATCTCAACGCGCCCTGGGGATCGAACTCCAGGCCCCCGTGCCTGCTTGCTGGCACTTTAATCCATTCAACTATTTGGCTGGCCTTCTCACTTTTTTTTTTAGAGGTTGGATCATTCTGTTTTCAGTTTCAGCAGTGAAGCTTAGAAAGGTTTTCCTAAGGTCACTGAATAAGTGAGGAATAGATTCTAATGGTTGTGTCCACTCAGAGTGATGTTTAAAAAAAAATTAATTATGATGCTTCTAAGGCCTACTACCCTCTATTTTCATTACTAACACAGCTCCCTGAAGAAATCCAGGATATTGAAGACCACAATTAGAAAATATTATTCCATTGCTTCATTGTCTATTAATAGCATGTGGAGGTGTTGACACTGAGTCTTCATAGAATTGCTAGAATTTTATGACAAATTTAGAATATACCTAGAATTAGACAGACTGCAATTGGAGAATACAGGGCATAAGACTGTTCAGATTCCAACTGCAAGTTTAGAGGTTTCCCCAAATCACTTTCAGTTATAACAGTTTATCACAAGGATTGCTGAATTCACCGAAAACTGTCAATACTCACAATTTTAATTCACTGTGGAGAAAGGATACAGATTAAAATTGGTAAAAGGAAGAAAATATAACTGTTAAGGTGTTATTGGCTTCAGGACATGTTGTTTTCCCATCAACCTGTAACTTCATTATTTCAGTAAGGTTGATTGATTGCCTTTGTGATTGAACTTGATTTCTGGTTCCACTGATACCTTGTAACTCAGAGTCACCACCCTAAAACATATAGATGATCTTTCTGATATGGCCAGTCCAATGTCTTTCAGTGTCTTAGTTACTTTCTCTTAGTACAAAATACCTGACCCCACAAGTTAGGAAAGGTTTATTTTAGCTCACAGTTTGTAGACGTTTCAGTGTGTAGTCAACTGACACTATGGCAGTATAGTGTGGCAAATGGGCCTGGCAGAGGAGAAGGAGTCCTTGGCAAAGCAGGACAGACAAGAGGCAGCAAGCAGCAGGGTCTGCTAGCCTTCCTTTCCCTCTTTATTCCATTCAGGTTATGAGCCTATTGGTTGGTGTGATTCATATCCAGAGTGTATTTTCTGTCTTTAGTAAATCCATTCAATCATGAAGCACACCAGTCCAGTCAGTAGACTAATCTAGTTAACACACACCCATAATCAGTACTGATTATGGATCCACACTGAAACATTCTAGGTCTAACCAGTTCCAAAAAACCTCATCTGTGAGTACATGTGGTTTTGGGGGAACATTTTAGATACAAGCCCTGCCAATCAGTTATGGCCAGCCTCTGCCCGAAACAACACACCTGTCCAGTATGACATAGATTGTCTCCTAGAAGCCAAGGAAAGGCCACACCTCTATTTGAGTAATGCCAGATTTTTTACTATACAGAAGGTGCTAAGGAGAAGGAAAAGCAAAAGATAACATAAAACTTGTGAATCTAGCTCGTGGTCTAGACTTTTGAAACTGTCAAGAACAAGAGGAAACTTGAAATAGAAATCTATAGGAAACACATTCAATTCAGTTTCTCATATTGCAGGGTTATTTTTAGCATCTTTCTGGATTTCCAGGAAAAGGCATTTGTAGATCATATGAAGATAGTGAACAGATAAAAGTTACAGTAGGATTAAGACATCTGCAATAGATGATAACAAATAAAGATGGCAAGATGGTAGATTATGAGAACTGTTTGGAGCGTGTGTTTGGAATCTCTAGACTTATATTTGGTACAGAATTGACCATTTGTCAGTTGTTGCTGAGAAGCTGTGTATATTTCATCTGTTACCTTCAGATTTTTCATCTGTAAATGATCATACTGCAAATATTAAAGGAGTTTTGGTTTTCATAATAGGTTTGAAAAAAGATAGGAGTACTTTTGGAAGTCAATTGTTATTTACTTATTTATTTTTGGTGGTATTAGGGGTCAAACTCAGGAGGAATACTTTTGGAAACTGAAAAGCACTTAAATGTTATCCACTTTGTCACTGATAGGAAAATTCCAGGAGGCTCAGTAATGAGACTTCAGGGATACTCAGGAAAAGGTGGTAAGGGGAAGAAGAAAGTTGGAACTGAGTAACTACAAAGTGAAAGCAGTTTCTATGAATACTGTTAAGATGCTTAATTTCTGATGGCAGAAAAGATCAAACAGTAATTGAAAAGACATTTACAGTTGGAATGAGATTTTTTGGTTGATTTGTTTTTATTATTAGGGTATAAAATGGGTCTTTTTTATTGAATATATAAAAATTTTATTGGTTTATAATTGACATAATAAAATGCATGTATTTAAACTGTGCGAGATAATGAGTTTGGCATATGTATACATCTGTGAAACTGTCACTGAAATCAAGACATCGAAAGTATCTTTCACTCCAAAAGTTTCCTTGTGTTCTCATACTCCTTTGCCATCCCATGGGACTTCCTCCCTCTTTCTTACTCTTCTGCCTTTCTCCTACCTCCAGCCAAGAAGAAACCACTGATCTGCTTTTTGTTAATTAAAAAATCATACAATATACTCTTTTAGTTTGGCTTTTTACTCAGTGTTTTCCTTTTGATAAATATGGGTATTGGAATTGCTGTCCAGAAAAAAGGTCACATCATTTGGGAGCCAGTTGTATGTGAAGTACAGAAGTAATTATAGAATAATTAGGAAGATGATCTTTATTTAGACTGCAGTTAGACTGTACACTAGATTATGGATGTTATCTGCTTATATTTGATAGTTACTTTGTAAGGGAGTATGTGATCTGTAGTGATACTCCTTGTTTTGCTTAGTAGCTTTTTGTTGTTTGTTGTCGTGTAATATGGGCTTCTTACGTTGATACTGTCTTGTAAAAATTTTTTTTTTTTTTTTTTTTTTTTTTGTCTGATTTGAGACAGGGTCTCACTATGTAGTTCAGGCTGGCCTTAAGCTCACTTTGTAGCTCAGGCTGGTCTCGAACTCACAACAATCCTCCTGTCTCAGCCTCCCGAGTGCTGGGATTACAGGCTTGCGCCACCACGCCCGGCTTCTTGTAAAAATTTAATAACCCGAATCCTAATTTGTCAACAAATTGAGGCTGAGACATTTCATATTAAACATGTTTAGATATCAGCCAAGAAGCAAATTTATCAGTCTACTATGAAAGAATAAAAATTGTAGATAGATTCCCTGGAAAATCATGCTAATCAGAAGATTGCTTGATTTGTTAACAGTGATAATAAATTATCACCGTGAAAGGATTCTTTGGTATGTATCTGTTTCTCTGAGAAGGTTTAGTATACCACACATGTGTTTGTTACCATTTTAGTGAAAGAAGACATGATTTTTTTTTCCTTCACGTCTTTTGTAAATGAAAGTTTAAATTTTTCCCTTTTAATCTTGTACCACTTTTCATTTATTAATAAATTTTAAATACCTTTGAGAAAAAGATGTGCTTGCTAATATTGTTGACTTAGATATTATTTAAATGTATTTCAGTCCTGTTCTATCTTAACTTTCACTAAATCAGTATTAAAAGTTTCCAAACTTTCCCTGAATCCTATTACATAGGTTTATTAGGTATTTTTATGTGCCATGGCTTTAATTAATAATATTATTTGTATTAATTTTGGTCTTGTTTTATTTTTTGTTTTCTTAAGTAGTGATACTGGAGATTGAACCAGTGGGCTGCTCTACCACTGAGCTACATCTCCAGTCCTTATCTTAAAAAAAATATTTTGAGACAGGGTCTCACTAAATTGCCTAGGCTGACCTTGAATTTGTGATCCTCTTGCCTTATCCTTCTGAATAATTGGGATTACAGATGTGTGCCACTGTGCCCAGATTTCTTTCCCTCCTTCTCCTCTTCTTTCCTTATCTTTCTGTCTTCCTCAGTCATTTTTTTTTTCTCTGTATTAGTTTTACAGGGCTCTTACAACACATTACCACAGACTGCATAGCATAAAACAAAAAATATATTCTCTAGTAGTTCTAAGGTCAGAATGCTGAAATCAGAGTGAAGACAAGGTGACTCCTTGTGGAGCCTCTGCAGGAAAACCATTTTATTCCTTTTGTCTAGTTTCTGATGACTAGTTTCTAGATGCATCACTTCAGTCTCTGCCTCCATCTTTATATGGTGTTAACTTCTGTGTCTCTATTTGTTTCAAATTTCCTTCTCCTTTTTTTTCTAAGGAAAATAGTAATTGGTTCTAGGACAGGATGGTATAATCCCTGAGATGCTTAATTTAAGGATTTGTAAACACTATACCTCATTTTCAAGAAAGGTCACACTCAGGTACTGACAGAACTTGGTCCTATCTTTTAGAAAGATATTAATCAACTCTTACAAAGTTGTTATAAGGTAGTAATAATAAATAACCTTTATAATTATACTGAATACCAGAAGTTGCATGACATTATCTCATTTAGTTATCCAAACAGTCTTGTGAAGTAGACACTGTTGTTATTTTCCGCTTTTTGCTGCCTTCTATTTTGTTGAACAGGTCTTGTCACTATTTCTGGTTTACTTCAAAAAATTTTAAGCCTATATTAAATTATTCTGGATATCATGAGTTCTAAAATTTTGTTCTGAACATTTAGAAGGTAAATGCAAACATTTCTGAAGTTTATTGTGGGAAGGAAAACTTTTAATTTTTGTATTTTTTGCCGTAGAAAAATATGAGAATTCATGAACCACGAATATATTTCCTGTGCACTTTAATATTTTTTGAACAGTATGCAGTAGTAATTTGGGCTTATTGTGCCAGTCTAGGTAAAAAAAAAAAAAAAAAAAAATGTTTAAGTGTTGAGACCTATACTGTAATTAATCTATTTGAAACTTTACTTTTTAGACTTATTTTCATGCTGGTAGAAAATACCCAAGTCTGGGATTCTGGGCTCTGTCTTGGAATAGAAAGTGGAAAATAATGTGGAGTAGCTAAGGAGAGGGAAGTAAAAACATTGGGAGCACGAGGGAGCTCGTTTCAGTGATACTTGTGTATTCCTATTATAGGTTGGTGCTGTATGTACATTGAGGGAATGTGTGTACTGCCGTGGCTATAAGGCTGCCACATAAAAATTCAGGCAGAAAGTACCCAAATTGGCATTTCTCTAGGAATAGCTTGTTACTTTCAGTTGCCTATCATATATTAAAGTCTGTGCCAGTGCTCCAAGGAAGAATTTTTTAGTCTTAGCTAAAAATGAAGTAATTTGTTTTAGTAAAATGTCTTTAATAACAATTCTTTAAGCTGAGAGGAAAACTGAACTCATTTTTTAATTCTTCCAGATTGTTCCCACATGTCCTATATCTTCAGATGACATACTTGTAAACAGAATGAATTAGTCTTTCTACTAATTAGTTAATACATAGGAGCCCACATACTAATTAGTTATTACATTGCTAGAAAGACCATGAGGTCAAAAATCATGTCATAGTTCACCTGTAGCATTGTTATGGTTTGTGTCTAGTTGTCTCTCCCAAAGCCTCATGCAGTCTTGGGGCAGCTTCTGGAGTTTGTGACTGATTATTGTCAGAGTGTGTGCTGCACCTGCTCTTGGATAGATAATTTGCATTATAATAGAAGGAGGGAAGAGAGCCTAGCTATCTGTCCCTCCCTTTGCTCTGCTTTTTGCTGCCTCCGGGAAAGGTTGCTCTCTGCCTTGTGCTGCTCTGCCTTGCAGCCAGCTGAGTATGGATTGAAACCTCCAGTAACTGTGAGCTAAATAAACCTTTCCTTCTTTCATTTTGGGTGTCGGGTATTTGTCCCAGCAAAGAGAGAAGAGGAACTGAGACAAGCGTTATGAGCCATTAGTTTAGAAGGCCCAAATCATTATATATTTATAATTATCAATAATTCTTTTTCATAGATGGGATAATTGAAATTTTTACTATGTAACAAGGAAATAAATTGAATTATCTGCAAAGTGTATTATCTTTCTCCTCACCCATTTCTAACCTCACCTGGTATCCTCCTTGCTCTTTACCCACTGTATCGCCTTTTAGTGCCTTACAGTGGCTGAATTCCATTGTACCACAAGGCCTTGGCAAATGCTGTTTCTTTGCTTGGACTACCTTCTACTGTTTTTTTTTCTTTGGATCACTCTTCCATGCTTTAGCATAAATACTACTTTAGGTATACCCTTGCTAACTCTTTGCATTAGGCCAGTTTTCTCTTCCTGTATTCTTACATTTCCATTGCATGATTATCAGATTATAAGTAATTTGGGAAACAAGAAATGTATCTGATTGGTTTGTCATTGATTCCCAAGTAAATAATTGTGACTCAATAAATATGTATTAAAATATTCAACAACTTTTTATTTTTTGTTTTGTGATATATATGTAAAATATATATATGTACTTTTTTTAATTCAAGTAAAATGTTAACTTTTTTCTTCTCAAGAATTTGGCCGAATTGGAATTGTTGTGTACTCATCTCTACGTAGAGACTGATCTTTCACAAAGAATAGAGGCTGAAAAAGCACTCTTGGAACTTATTGACAGCCCAGAATGTCTTAGCAAGTGTCAACTTTTATTAGAACAAGGAACAGTAAGTATTTGGTAACATGAAAACTCACTATTCATACATCGGTATTAATGAACTCCTGTGTATTAGCAGTGATACTAGTATATTTTGCTACTTTTAAAAAAGGCTGTATTATTTCAGTGTCAATGAGATTAGTCAGGGAAGGAATTGGAAGTCCAAGTAAGGGTTGGGCCAGATAGCTCAGCAGATTAAAACAACTGCTTAGGCTGACGGGGGTGGGTGGGGTGGGGTGGGGGGGTGGCGCCTGAGGATTTGGCTGATTTGCCGCCATCAGCCCTGTCTCCCGGGTGCACTGAGATAGCAATTGAGACTGGGTGTGGTGGTGCCCGCCTGTAATCCCAGCACTCGGAAGCTGAAAAACAGGAGGATAACTATAAGTCCAAGTACGATCTATGTAATGAGACTCTATATAGACCCTGTACTAAATATATTAAAAAAAAAAAAAAAAAGAAGTCCAAGTAAACATATTTAGGGAAACCTAGGAGTTAGAATTGGGAATTAATTGAAATAGTTCCTTCATCTCTCTTAAATTGTTATATATATATATATAGACAAAAACTCCATTTTAGAAACAGCTTTAAAAAAGAATCTGGGTGCTAGAGATGGGTTATAAACAACCAACAAAAAGCTATAAAAGAATTATTCAGAAGAATGCATACTGTGTATTATCTGTCTTCCTTCTATATACTTGTAATTGTTTATTAAAGCTGTCGTTGAACATGTACTATACTTAAATGTAAAACCAGACAGTATACTGCTATTTTGGTTTTTGTGTACAAATCACAGTTGTTTATTGTTTTTAGTTGCAAGGAGATAGATGTATTAATAAAGATCTTTGCGATGGTATGGTAGGTCTACTGTAAGGCTATATAATTTAGACTAGAATGAGCAAACTTTTTCTCTAAAGGGCTGTATAATAAATATTTCAGCCTTGGAGGGCCAAGAGGCAAAGTGGAGGTTATTTTAGAAGTATATTTATAACAAGAGAAAAACATATGAACATAAGTTTTATTAGAAATTCAAAATACAGTGATCAAATACAGTTTTTTTGTAATATACGTCTGTTAATGAATAGAACAATTTAAGCATTTGGAGGACTCATTGGAGTTCAAAGTTTGTGTTTCCTATCAGCCACTGATTGCAGGTTTTTACGTTTTAATGTTGAACTGTAATGAAATTATATATATCTCATCTTTGAAATGTCTTCACATAGATAGGTACTGCCAAATACTAATATTAATCTATGAGCATATGATTTTAATTAAGCATATTAATCACATAGAAGACACTTAGAATTCTATTAAATCTTCTTTAGATACTTGCCTTTTAGCATGTCGTTACATTATAGATTAATGACTTCCAATTGAAGATAGGTGGAATCTCCTCAATTGTACAGCTAAATGGATTTTTTGTTTTTAATATGTTTGGTACAGGATCCACAGGGTAATACTATGTAGATTGGGCTTGTAGTGATCCTCCTGATTTCAGCCTCCCAAGTGCTGGGATTACAGGTGTGCTTATACCCAGTCTCATTTGCTGTCTCAGCACACCCTGGGGGTGGGATCAAGGGAATTGAACCCCCAACCCCTGCATCTACCTATGCAGGCACTTCAGTCTGCTGAGCTATCTCACCAGCTCCTAAATGGATTTTAAAATATAGAAATTTCCTTTATGCATCAAGATCTAAACACAGCTGCTGGAACTGTAGTTAGAAATCAGAAAATACATCTTGGGGTAGAGATCTCGATAGTTTTAATTTTAGCAGTGTAAGAAATGTGTGAAGCATCCTGACATTACTTATGATTTAAACAATGTTATTAAAGTGACTTTAATGTTTGTCATTATAGACATTCTGTATATAAGTAGTATTAAGCATTGTTTGTCTTTTAGGCAATTTTTATAACTACAGATTGAATTCATTAAGACGCATTGTCAAGTTTGCAGCTCAGGGTAATTTCCAAACCTAATTAATGTTAAATAGTAGAGGCTTAGTCTTCTTATCCAGAAAAATTTTTTTTCTCAGCCTTGAGCTAGAAAACACTACAGCTTTTAGCACTGGGAAGGTAATAAAACACTGTGTGATAGATAAGACAATTCAGGATATTCAGCTGCTGAATCTTACAGAAACTCACAGAATTGAGTTTTTGTGAATAAAAGTTCACAAAAGTGAATGAAATTCATTGTGAACACCCCTGATTTATTAATTTATGATACAGTAATATATTTACTATGTAATATCTATTAATGAATAATGCTTATTTTTAACAAGCTGTATAAGTTTGTTTACCTAGGCCTTTTCTGCATTACATATAAATGTATATACTTATATACATACATAGTTAAAATATATGTATGTATTTTGTAGTACTGGTGATTAAACCCAGGTAATTGTGCTAAGCAAGCATTCTGCCAGTACTTTGAGCTACATCCCCATTCCTGCTGTGTGTGTGTGTGTGTGTGTATATATATATATATATATATATTTATTTATTTATTTATTATTATTTTTTTTTTGGCAGAACCAAGGATTGAACTCAGGCTCTTGTGCTTCCAGGGAAGCGCTTATTCCACTGAGCCATCTCCCTCACCCTGCTGTATTTTTTACCACTAGTACCTAGTAGATTCTACTTCAGGTTTTCAAATTGGATTGAATTAATTTTTCCTTAACTTGTTTGAAGCTATTCTGGCTTATATGCAGACTGTTCACAGAGGGTAATTCCTTAGTGTCCTCACACTCCTCAGTTACCTCTAAGATAAAGTGATAATAAATACTGATAACATTACTAGTATTGGCAATACTAGTAATATCTGTCCATCCTTTGAAAGCTAAAAATACTCTTGCCAAATCTCCCTCCCCCCCAATCCTGGGGATCGAACTCAGGACCTTGTGCTTGCATTTGTCTGTTTTCTAAATTGACTTTTGATGTTGCTTCATTGTCATCAATTCTTTAAGCATTTATTTTCTCTGCATGTATAACTAGCTGGTACAATGAAACAACAAAAATAAATAAAACAACAGTGATTTAATTAACATATCCTTGTTAAGTGGTATTCCTTCCTTAGCTAAAAATGAGCCACTTGGAAACTTTGGTTGCACTCTCATTTTTTTTAATAAGGAAATTCTGTGATGAAATAGTCTGTTGCACATTTTCTAATTTTTCTGTTGTGAGTTGAGAATATTGTGATGAGTACTTAATTTGGTAATAAACATGGTATTCATTTAGGGCAGTGGTAACATTCTTGTATAAAGAGTACATTGCTTTGCCACCTAATTCAGTATTGTGCCTTAAAAAGTAGACATTTGGAATCTAATATAATCTTACCTTTTTTTGATATGATGGATATACATAGGTAATGAAAGGTACCTGTCATGTCAGGGCGATACCTATGATTCTGTAGGCATTAGCCAGCAGTGGGATACAAGAAGCTTGAAAGCAACTATTAATAGCATATAAATGAATGAACATGGCTGTGTTTTAATAAACTGCATAGACTAAAATTTGAATTTTATATGTATTTTTTACATGTCACACATATTCTTAATTTTTCCTCCCAACTGTTTAAAACTAAGAAAAAAAAAAAAAAA
>PVKA01037445.1:0-20994 GCA_004027165.1 Ctenomys sociabilis | reverse complement strand
GGTTCTATTGAGAAATTCTCTGTCTACATTTATGATTTCAATAGTTTTACCTTCCAGGACTATATAGAGCTAGCTCAGTGGTCTAAGCACCTGCCTGGCAAGTTCCAGCACCTGGGTTTGATCCCTTCTACTGCATGCACTGCTGGCCCTGCACTGAGCCAGTCGCTGAAACCTGGCATGGTGATACACGTCTGCAATCCCAGCACTTGGAAGGCTGAGAAAGGACAATCACTATTGAGTTCAAGCTGTGTAGTGAGACCCTGCATCAAATACATTAAAATGAAAGTAGTTTAGCTTCCATCATATTGTTTTTATTTTCATGCTTAGGTCTTTTATCCATCTTGATTTTGAATTAGTACATGATCAACGACTTGGGTCTAGCTGTACTCTTATGCACGTATATTGGCCAGTTTTCCCAGCATCATTTGATAAAGAGGCTGTCATTTCTTCAATATAAACTTTGGTCCGTATATCAAAAATCACATGTTTGAGTATGCCTAGGGGTTTTCTGCATCTTTTATTCTGTTCCATTGATCTTCTTGTAATTTTCTGTGCCACTATCATGCTACTTTTAATCACTATGGCTTTGTTATATAATTGAAATCTAGAGTTGTGATGTTTTCTGATTTGCTTTATTGCCCCATATTGCTTTTGCTAGTCTAGATTTCTTTTGTTTCCTTATGTACTTTTAGATTTTTTTCTAGTTCTTTGAGAAATGATTAGGATTGGATTAAATCCAAATATCAATTTTGGTTCTTGCTACCTTGCTGTATTTGTTTATTAGTTTTAAGAGTGCAGGGGAAAGTGTTTTGTTTTTTTCTGTAAAAGATCATGTCATGTGTGAATAAGACAGTTCATTGTTTTCCTTTTCTTTACGTGTTGGGTTTGTTTTGATCTCCTACCTGATTACTCTGGCTAAATTTTTGAGTTATATGTTGAGCAGCAGTGGCACTGGTGATAGTGGACACACATACTTGTATCGTTACTGATTTTAGAAGAAAGCCTTGTCATTTTTCTGCAGTTGATACGATGATGATTATTGGTTTTCTTAATATTGCGTGGGCATTTTGCAACTCCATTTTTATTGCGGTAGAAATAACTAATTAAAGTGTGGAATTTAATGTAATATTATAAAATGTCTCTAATAGTTTTTCCACCTGAGTTTTATTGATCATGTCATTGTGAAACCTTTCAGATTATTTTTCAAACAAACAACATTAATTATAGTTAGTGGTATTAAAACAGCTATAAAATAATTGCCCTTAAGTGTACAACATCAAGTTTTTGAAAAAAAAAAAACAAAACAGTTTCAAGTAGGTAAAATGAGCTATAAATTGACTTTAATTTATTTTGTACTTTCCTTTCAAACTGAGATTTTTTTTTTTTTTTTGAACGAGGGATTGAACTCAAGCCCTTGCACTCACCAGGGAAGGGCTTATTCCACTGAGCCATTTTCCTGACCCACAAACTGAATATCTTGAAAAGTTATATTCCTAACACCAGGCTAGAGACACGTGTGCATACTTTAAAGATTAAAAAATTACATTAAAAATTCTTGCGAAGGTATATTTTGATTATGGTGAAATATTAACTTGTGATTTTGTGTCACAAAAGATCCTTGACCTTTTTGGTGAACATGTAATACACTGAGTCAGTCTTTCTTTTATTTTTCATTTTTTTGTGGAACCAGGGATTGAACTCAGGCCCTTGTGCTTTCTGGGGAAGCACTTATTCTACTGAGCCATCTCCCTGGCCCTGACTGAGTCAGTCTTAACGACTGAATCTTCAAATAGCAAATATTGATTTTTGTGTTAAGCTTGGACACTGAGTAAGCCATTATTTACTGGAGTTTCATTTTCAAAGAGAAAGTTCATAATGATCTAATAGAAAAATGTTACTTTGCATACATCTCTCACTATGGGCAGATAACTTGGTACATGAGCCAGTGGGATTAACTCAGAGATAAGTCTTGATATATTGTTGATACAAAGAGAACTGAGTGACATGATGCATTTTGATGGTTAGGCTAATCAGATGAATGTGTATATTTTTTGTCCTTCTACCTCCAACACTGCTTTTTATTATCATTGGAAATAACTCAACAATATTAGAGAAAATCATGATGGTGCGATTATAATTTGATGTACATAAACCTGATGGAGGTTTATATCCTTTGCAAGCTGTCTCTAACATCAGTGATCTTGGTGATGTAAGACCTTGTCTTCCAGGCAGATAATGGGTAAATGTTACTCAGCAGAGAGGACTAGTGATGGATTTATATACACAATAATAGTAATGGGCCTTTGAAAGGAATATTGAGTAAAAGAAGAAAGAATGCTATAAAGGCATCTGTTGGTATCTTAGTTACTCTTCTCTCATTGCTGGAACAAATACCCAATACCCCCAACTTTGTTTTTTGATTTTTATTTTATTGAAGTACAAATATCAATGAGACAGTTTTAAGATACCTTGACAAGATGGATTTCATAAATTAATACATTGAAAACTGTTTTCATAATGTTTTGGTATCATAGAAGGTGCATACATGATATTATACTTACAGACATTATTATAGCATATGTCTCTAAACAGTAAATTGAGTGTAGCTGTTTGCATGTCTTATTTCTTATACCTGAATTACATCAAACATTCAATAATTAATACTTTCTACCTTGTTATTTTCCTAGTGGTTGTCCATAGTACTAGAAGCCGACATAATATCCTGTCTGACAACCATTAGTGAAAATCTTGCCTCTCAACAAATTATGTAGAAGTACAGTGTTATCTATCCCAACTGTACTGTCCATACACACACCTCATGATTCTTCCTTTCTATACCCCTTCCTTTGTCTACACCTGTCAAAGATGGGCACTCCATTGTCATTCAACTAATTTAGGTGCTTGAACTCAATGACACAGTCCAACACAGTCCAGCATTCCATGACAATAGTGAGATATTTGAAGAAGTTGTCAACCATAACCATTTACAGCTCAACTTATTATTATGGCCCCGTGGTGTATACCTCATTTTTACACTTTTCTGCTAGATGGTCAAGACCTAGATAGAGCAAGACTTATATACCAACGCATGTACTTTTTGTTTCTTCTGAGATCGGTGAAATCCCCTCAGGGTTTATCTTGTAGTCCTGTACCTTATTTTGTAGATCCTTTGTCTGTATCACCCATGTGGATGAGTCATGGCCAATGCTTGACCAGTTTGCTCTCTGTGAGAGCCTGAGAGAAAGTTTTCTCTCCATGTGACTCTCCCCAGGCACACTATAGAACTTCAATCTCTTTCCTCTGTGGTCCATAATCTCCTTGGTCAGAAAATTTGGAGCTCAACTGAGTTTCATGATGTTGCAGTACAGGTTCTCCTATCCGACACCCAAAATTAAGGAAGGAAAGGTTTATTTAGCTCACAGTTACTGGAGGTTTCAGTCCATGCTCAGCTGGCTCCAAGACAGAGAGACACAAGGCAGAGGGCAACCTTTCAGAGCGGCAGCAAAGAGGAAGAGCAGGAGGGGGAGGTAGCAGCAGCTTAAGCTGCTAACTTCTCTTCCCTCCTTACATTGTAATGCAAATTACCTGCCCCAGGGCGGGTGCAGCATCCACACCCACATAATCAATAACAAATTCCAGAAGCTGCCCCAAGGCCCAATGAGGCTTTTGGGGGACACCTATACACAAACCATAACAGTCGCTATTCTGTATTAGATCATATAGTACCACATATACTTATGATTAGGCCAAAATAAGATTGCATTTTTCCAAGGATATATATGTCTACCTGAAAAAAATGGCTGAGCCCTATATAATAGCATATGTAGGGGAAGAAAATGACAGAGGAAGAATAAAGTATAGGAAATAATAAAATGGTAACAAAGATCTACAACATTGCCACAGAGTACCG
This sequence comes from Ctenomys sociabilis, assembly GCA_004027165.1. NCBI lineage: Eukaryota > Metazoa > Chordata > Mammalia > Rodentia > Ctenomyidae > Ctenomys > Ctenomys sociabilis. The sequence continues at coordinate 17,084 of PVKA01037445.1, read as the reverse complement.
GAAAGCTTCATTGCATGTATGACTTTAAGAAATAATTGGTAATTTAAAAATAAAATATTACCAAGCTTAATAATAAATGATAACTCCAGTCCCCATCTTCCTTATCATTACTTTTAAGTAGGTACATGGCATATCTACCCATGTAGGTAGGGAGAATTTCAGGGAAACTATACGCTGGCTAGGCAGGCAGGAAAGAACAGTGACTGTTTCTTGGAGAATCTGTGGGATGTTGCTGGGTATAAGATGAGGGCGAGGGAAGAGGAACATTGCTTATCAGTTATCTATTTCAAGAACAATGAATATTCATTTTTTTCTTATTCTGTTAAAAAAAGTTTGCAAACATAGGTCTTATAAATTTTTTGGTGACATTTATCACTATTTTATACTTCAATACTTTGTTGTTAAACATAGTTGCTTGTTGCAGGGTCTCACTATGCAGCTTAGACTCTCCCCAGTTTTGGGATTACAGGCATGAGCCACTAAGCCAGGATTTGGTCACCAGCTATCAAACTGCTGTCCCTATGCTTGTGTAAGCTGGTGCTTTAGTCTGCTGAGCTATCTCACTGGCCCTACACTACACTGTAGTGCTCTTGAATCCAATGTGTTTTATTTTCAATTTTACCATGAAGTGGAAGTATAGTTGCTTTTCAATAAAAATTAGAACGAATAGTCTAGGTGGAGAGCTTGTGACTACGCAATTCAGTAAGGAGGGGAGTGAGGTAGATAGGGCAGTCCACCTCATTGCTAAAAATTATAGTGACACTAGGCAGTGAAGTAGGACCTTGGACCTACAATACACTTTCCCAGGTAACAGAGAATGTAGCTCTTCCCTACCACTTTCTCTGGTTTTGAAAATGTTAAAGTGAAAAATAATCAGTTTTTCATTAAAAATCAGTTGTTTTTTTTTTTTTTTTAATAAAGGCCCATATGTTGAATAACTGGGTTAGAGTGCCAGAATCCCAGTTGGTCCTTTTATGGACTCACTTGTAATTGGCAGTCATTAAATAACTGAGCATTACTTGTGCTCCACTTAAAACTGTTGGACTGGGGACTAAGTGTCACCCAACCCATGTGGGATTCTTTCTGTATATCTCTCTGCTATTTTTCCTCTTATCTTTTCTAATGAAATTTCTAATGAAATTTTTCCTAAATTTCTCATTTGTGATTTCAGTCTTTAACTCTGTGAGACAATGAATTTGAATTTAAGTGGTTGTATGGAATTGTTTTCCTTTCAGTGCTGTTCAGCTAGATCACATGAATTCAAACAAACCACATCCCTCACAATAGCATCCAAAAAAAGAATTTAGGAAAAAATATCTAACAAAGGAAATAAAAGATCTCTACCTTGAAGATTATAGTACTCTGAAAAAGGAGTATCTTAAAGAAGATATCAGAAAATGGGAAGATATCTCTTGCTCATGGATAGCAAAATGGTCATACTCTCATACTCCCAAAACTACTAAACAGATTTAATGCAAAATCAAATTACCATTAATATAAATCATAGATGTACGAAAACCTTCCTAAAATTCATTGGAACCAAAAGAGACTTAAAATAGAAAAACAAAACAAAATGAAAAATAATTCTGAAGGCAAGGCAGGACATCACAAGCTCTGACTTGAAATTATACTCTGAAGGTACCATAATAAAATCAGGATGGTATTGGCATAAAAACAGAACTGATGAGCAGTGGAACAGATTAGAAGATATGGACACAACTATAAATCCTCTCGGCCACTTTATTTTTGTTTCTCTCTCTCTCTCTCTCTCTCTCTCTCTCTCTCTCTCTCTCTCTCTCTCTCTCTCTCTCTCTCTCTCTCTGTGTGTGTGTATGTGTGTGTGTGTTTCTTCCTTTTTGAACCGGGGATCAAACTTAGGCTCTTGCCCTTGCCAAGGAAGCACTTATTCTACTGAGCCATCTCTCTGGCCCTTAAATGATATCAATCTTTTTTTTTTTTTTATGGTAGAACTTGGATTGAACTCAGGCCCTTGCACTTGCCAGGGAAGTGCTTATTCCACTGAGCCAACTCCCCAGCCCCTCAGCCACTTTATTTTTAGAAAGGAGCCAAACATGTTTATGTGAAGAAACACAGCTTCTTTAATAAATGGTGTTGAAAAAACTGGCTGTCCACATGTTGGAGACTGAAACTAGACCCATGTCTATCCCCATGCACTAAAGTAAAAAGTCAATCAAAGATTTAAATATTAGAACAGAAACACTGAATCTACTGAACAGAAAATAGGTATAAATCTTGAAAAGATAGGTGTAGAGACTTCAGAAACAAAACCCAAAATACATGAGAAATATTACAAAGAATCAACAACTAGAGTCTCATCTTATTAAAAAGCTTTTAAACAGCAAAAGAAATCATGAGTGGAGTGAAAAGACAACCTAGAGAGTGAGGAAAAATTTTGACAACTGTCTCTTAGATAAAGGACCTCTACCTGGAACATACAAACAAGTGAAGCAACAAATCTCCCCAATTTAAAGGCTCAATCCAAAAATGGTATCTGAGATGCATATGCACTTCTCACATGAAGAAATACAAATGGCAGTTAAAGTTGTTCAACATCATTTCTCATTCCAAAAATTCAAATTATAAAAACACCTAGATTCTGCCTCACCCCATAAAGAATGACTAACATCAAGAAGTCAGCTAATAATAAATGCTAAAAAGGGTTGTGGGGAAAAAGGAACCCCTCTCCACTCTTGGTAGGAATGTAGATTGGTGCAACCACTGTGGACATCAGCTTGGAGATTCCTCAGAAAACTAGCACTAGTGGCCTATTCGAACCAGCTACTCCCCTTCTGGGTATTTTCCCCAAAGAATTAATAATGTCAACCACAGCAATATATGTGAACCCATGTTTATTGCAGCACAATTTGGTATAACTAGATCTTAGAAACAACCCAAACACCCACCAACTGAGGAAAGGATAAAAAATGATGCCATATGTTTATACAGTGGAGTACTACTCAGCTATAAAGGGTAAACTTGAGATATTTTTAGGTAACTGATGCAACTCATGAGTGAAATAAAGCACACTAGCCTGTACAAACTTGATATTGTCTACCTACTATAAGGAGGGAAAATGTGCAATAGATATTGTGAAATGGGAAGAAACTGAAAGGAAACAGAAACTGGGATGGAGGAAAGGAGAAAGAAGAAAGGGAAAATGAAACTATGTATGTATTTCCTTTATGTACATATGAAACCAGATCTCCCTCCTGTGTGAGTGACTAGAGGGTCTGCCGGAGAAGGACAGAGAAGGTGGCTGATCTGTTTATAAGAGTAGATGCAGTCACTCCTCTTCTCTCCTGGGAGGAAGTAAACAGACTTTTGCTCCTTTGATTGGGAGAGTCCCTGTGTTCTCACTGCAGCATTCAGGAACAATATCCATGAGTCTCTGCAAATACAGCCCTGGGGACCCTCACTTTTCCCAGTTAGAAGTGATGTCCGTTCCGAGGGTCAAAACATCTAAAATGTAAACATCCAGAAAGATAAACTTCAGTTCCTGCACTTAGGACAAACTGTTTTTTTTTAATTAATTAATTAATTTATTTATTTATTTTTCATTTATTTTTATTTTATTAAAATACAAATGTCAATCAGACAGTTTCAAGACACCTTAACCATACACATTCGATGAATTAATACATTGCAAACTATTTTCATAACGTTTTGGTATTGTACAAGGTGCATACATGATATTATATTTACAGATATTATTTTAGCAGATATCTCTTATCAGTGAATTAAGAGTATAATTGCTTACTTATCTTTTTTTTATACCTGAATTATATCAAAAATTCAATAATTGTTTACCTAGCGGATGACCATAGTACTAAAAGCCGACATAATATCCTGTCCAACCACCATTAGTGCAAGGCAAGATCTGCAGGACAAACTATTTTGATGGCCTAATTCAGACTCAGACCATTTGGCCTTTAACATACAGAAATTATCTAAAACAGAGGTTATGCTTCCCAATCAAATTCTCCTGAAAAAAGAAGAGTAGTAACACTTTTCAGGAGAAGTGAAAGCATATCCCCATTATCCTCACATTTCTGTGTCTCTGCCGGCTAGTACTTCTGTGGTAAGCACCCAGAAATCCAGGGACATTCTCCTCAATCTGCTAAGCAATGAAGTGAAAAACAAAGTCAAGAATCAGAGATGTAAAAGAAAATTGGGGAGCCTATCTAAGTACTTACAGAAAAACGTCTCATGTAGGAGTCCTGGGCTTTCAAAAAGGCCAGATATATTTTTTAACAATCAAAAATGAAATTAAAGCAGAGTATAACCTGAATTATAGGTTACACTAAAGGAACTTCAGCTCTCCAGGTGGGAGGATGAGAATTAAGATCATGTCCGGCACTCTGGAGAACTATTTTTACATTTCCTGTAAAATTAAACCATCTAAATGTTTGCTATCATTGGAATTTGGTGTGCATTAAAGGCCCAGGTATTAAAGTTTTTTTATTAAAGCCTTTTATTAAAGTCTTTTTCTCCCAACTTGGCATTGTTGCTGTGTGGAAACATTAGTGCTGCTTAGTGAAGGTCCTCAGATCCTGGGCACAAGCCCTTAAAGCACCGAGGACCTTAGGCTCTTGCTGTGTTTCTTTTGTCCCTTCACCCCCATGAGCTGGTTCTCAGAGCCTCTAAAACAATTGCACCCATTGCTTATGGACTGAGAGCCAGCAAAGTTATGAGTCACCTTCTATATTTCCTGATACACTCGGGTATTTGTGATAGTAGTGTAAAGATGACTGGCACAAACTCACAACTCAGTAACTTTTGTCTGCACCTTGGAGAGCACTTCCACAACAGGTCAGCACCTACAGCCTTTATCTTGGTGAGATCAGTTTCCAAGAGTGCATAGTTAGAGTGGAGGAGAAGGAGCGCCGGGAGCTCCAGGGGGCACAGTTCTCAGGGCCTGCAGACTGATGGGGTGTCCTGCACAAAAGGGCTGAAATAGCCGAGGGACATACTGAGCACACATAGAAGGTCTCAAGTTTTTCTGACTCTTTCTCCTCCAGAATTTCCTGCACACTGCTTGTCTTGCTCTAATCCCTTTCATGCATTTCATTTTAATTTTTATTGGCATAAGCAGAGCAGTTGAGTTTCCCAAATTATAGCAACCCAATCCCAAATTGAAGCTAAGCCCCAAAACAGAAACACAAATATATGAAACTAGGAAAAAGAAAATGCAAGCCTTTCCCCAATTCCCCCTTTAAATTTCAGATTCTTCAGAGAGCCTAATGAAATTTTAAAAAGATTATTTAAATATTAGAAAAAATATTTGAGCAAATTTAATTGTAATAAACAGTAAACTTCCCTTCAGATTAGTCTGCTGATTATTTCTGCTAGGCCTTGATTTTCAGAAAAAAACAAAACAAAACAAAACAATGTTTTCTCAACCCTTTAATTATATTTTTTAAGATAATTTTCTCAGAGATTGTCTAACATTTGTTTTTATAGTCAAATACTATAGTTTAATAACCTCTATTCAAGAATCTCTGCCTGGTTATGCTAGTGCTTGAAATTTTCATCTATATCTTTCCCCTGGCTGTCATTTTAGTTATTGTCAGGTACTGCCCCTCGTCTGTATGTATTCCATAGCACTGACCCTGTACGGACACTTTCAAGACCTGTTTGTAGAGGATTTGCTTAATCACCTCTGTTGTGTTCTTGAACGTGTTTATCATCCAGGATTACTTTAACACAGAGTTATGCTTGAGTCTCCTTGGATCGCCCAGACTGTATACACACAGACTTTAAATGTGCAGGACTCTGGCTCCGTCCTGGTCCTTGATGCTGTGAGAGAAAGTGTGGATTTCTCTTTCATCTTGTGATGTGCTCAATTCTGAGATCTGAGTTGTGATGTGTGTCCCTTTTATCCTGGGAGGTCATCGGAACCAGAGTCCAAATTTAATGAGATTTGCTAATGCTTTTTAGAAAAAAGGGAAGGTGATGAACTTTAATATTCAGTTGGGTTCTATTTCCTCTTCAATTTTGCCCAGCATATATTTTAAGTCTAGTATATATTCAGTTTTGAATGCTAAGATTTTTGAAAGTTTAAATCTAGAGTGTTTAATTTTTTTGTTATTAAGATTAGCTTTACTAATCTAGATAACTATTAACAGATATCAAATCCTATAGTTTTCAGTACAGGACTTTAAAAGTTCTGGAATTTATTCATGTTTTTCCTTATGGTGGTACACTTAGTGTTAAACCCAGGGCCTCACACATGCTAGACAAATGCTATCCTATTGAGCTGTACCTCCAGGCACAAGAAATTGCCAATTATCTCAGCATTATTTGCACTATCCATTGCTTTTCACTGCATTATGTTTCTTTTTTATTGTATAAGACATGTCCTTCTATGCAAAGTTTATTTGTGAAATTTCTATTTTCCTACATTATTCATAAAGATGTTTGCATCAGCATTGGTCTTTTAAAGGTATTATCAGTTTATATATTTTAATATATATTTAGTCAAGATTCTCTCATAAGTCTTTGTCAGAAATTGCTTATTTGTATTCATGCACTAACTTACCTACATACATTTAAAAAATGATATTTGGAGTTCAATAAATGTAAATTTATGCTTTTAGGTTTTCAGAGACCTATTACCCATGTAATACTGTGTTTTATATATATATATATATATAAAATATATATATATATATAAAACACAGTATTACATGGGTAATAGGTAATATATACATATATATATATATATACATGGTAATATATATACTAGTTTTATGTAGATTCATTAAAATAGTGTTTACATGACCGTTGACCCAATTTTGTATTTTAATATAGTTCAATTTAGGATTATTATTTTTTTACATTTTTTAAGTGTATTTAGTACAGGGTCTACAGGGTCTCACTACACAGATCGGACTTGTAGTGATCCTTCCTATTTTACAGCCTCCAAAGTGCTGGAATTACAGGATGTGCGTGCCACCACACCCAATCTCAATTGTTGTGTCAGCATGCCCTGGGGGCAGGGCTGGCATGCAGGCTTGGGGATTGAACCCCTGGCCCCTGTGTCTGCCTCAGCAGGCACTTTAATCCACTGAGCTATCTGGCCCACCCATGATTATTAAGAATAATACATGCTTTGAGCTATATGATTCATGTCTTTTGGGAAATCTATCAATAAATATGAATTTTCCATGTGTCTCACTGGATAATGACTTAATCATCTGCTACACTCAACACTTCAATGGATATTGCCAACTTGTTTTCCAAAGTGGTCAAATAAATGGAATCTTCATTAGATTTTAAAGAGGTTTAGTTGACCTATATTTTAGTAACATTTGGTATTCTATAATCTCCATTGTAGCTCTGCCAGTAGCTGTAAAGTGATTATTTTTAAACTTGTATTTCTATGATGACTAATAAAGTTGAGTTTTTTTCAATGCTTATTTGCCATTCTAAAATTATGTTCTGTAAAAGATTTGAAGAGGTCCATAAACAGCAAAGTAAAAATCATTGTTTTTAAATACCACGTTTTCCTTAGGCATTCACCTGTTGATGGACATATTGGCCATTTAAAGGTTGAGCTATTATGTGATTGTGCTGCTGTAAATGTGAGTGCATGTGTCACCATAATACGATGTCTTTACCTTTTTGGAGACGATAATTAAAACGGGAATAACTGGGTTGGATGGCATTTCTAGTTTTAATTTGTTGAGGAATATACAAGTCATCTGTAGGAAAATGTATGCAGTTAAGGACCATAATACTAGGTGAAACAAATAAGCCAAGCAAGTTTAAATATCACACAGGTTTTCTTATATAAAAAGAATCAAAGTGTAAATAAATTAAAAAGCAAAATAAAAGATAGATAATGGGAAACAATAAGATGATATATCTTTTGCAAAGGCGAAAGAGACCAAGAGGTAGATAGAGGGTTAGGTAGGGGAGAGGGAAAGGGCAAAAAATAATTAATATAAATTATATACATACACCAAGTCTCTAAGTTAAAAGTAATTGTTCTATACTGAAAAATGGACTAATAAATTTTTTGGCCGGCTCAGCTCAACCTGAGGGCAGACTGGTACAACATGTGTTGCCAAGGATTGAACCATGGTCTCCTACACTTGTGTAAGCTTGCCTAAGAAGGTGCTTTAGACCACTGAGCTATCTTGCCAGCAATAATAAAAAAATTAAAAATTTAAACGAAGAATACTACTAAATCAAAGAAGTTAGTGTATAATAGCAAGGGTTTCATGTTCTCTTTATTGACTAATTATACATTATAACCATACATTGTAAGTTTTTTCTTTATCAGATGTATGTCATGATATTTTTTACTCCATTTTTACTTTGTAGCATATTGTTAGCAATCTTTATAGAGGTTTGGCATAATGCTTAAAAGATTGCTGTTTAGTTTGCCTTAGTGTCATGATTCTCATTTTCTTCTTCCAAAAGCATGGATGGTTTTTACCTGTAATACGTATTCACAATTAGGAGCTCAATTTTTCCATACATACATACAGTTGACCTTCAATCATTGGTTGAGTGAGCATAGTTTGCTTTCATCCTAACTCAGAAGAAGACAGATGTGTTTATTTCTTGTATTGTTGTCTCTTCCAGTATTATAAGTAGTACTTTTATGAGTTAGTGGCAAGAAACATTAGAAAGTGAATTTAGTGTATTAGTTGCTTTTCAAAAAATAACTTGCATTTTAAACTTATTGTTCTATTGCTTAGAAAGCAGTCTCTGCTGAAAATTAATAGTTGATGTTCTGGATTTCCAGTTAGCTAAAGGAGCAAAGGTTTCATCTCTACACATTTAATGAGACTACATCATGCTTCAAAATAGCCTACATTTAAATAGTTTATTACTGTTAAAGCACCTTATAGAAGGATGTGTTTATTACATATGCATGGTAAGAAGTGTGACAAGTTCATGTTATATTTGTAGTAGAAATAATAGGAATTTTAATTTTCCAAGATAATAATATTTGGCTTATAAATAGGCACTTTTCCACAAGAAATTCAAAACCCCAGAAGACTTACAACTAAATTTCTACATTTTTTTACTTTCATCTGTGTTGTATGTGAGTGCCAACTGATCCATTTTTATTGTGCCTGTGCTTCTATTTATTGTCACCTAATTATCCATTCTGGAGAATGGTGATTACAGTCACTCTGCTATTAGCAATACTCCAAGATGTAAAGTAAATGTCATTTTAAGCACTGTTTCTTAATGACTAAAAATAAACTTAAGAAAAAATCAGTATTGAAGTTGGTCTTTGTAAATGCTTGGTTCCTTGATTAATATTCTCCCAGGGCTACCTCTTAAGGGAAATAGGTCATTGAGAGTCATAAATCAGAGAAGGCAAGAGTGACAGTTTATATCTGTAAATGTGATTTACCTTCACCTTTTTTTTTTTTAAAACTGCCTATTTTTTCACTTCCAAATTGAAATGAAATATAAGTTGCCAATTGAGCTCATACAATTTAAGAAATCTACCTGATTCATGATTCTTATCTTTGTTAAGACTATCTTTAATTTCTCCACCGATTTCTAATGATATAAAGAAATGTCAAGTGTTTACATCTGACATCACTCTTTCTTCCACTATCACTATTTTTAATAGATGGAGAATTATCTCAAGAATATTGAATGTTAGTTTCAAGTGACTTATTTTATGCTCCTTAGATTGATGGAGTAAGAGATGTTCTCTGGTCACCAAGTGATATACAGCTAATTAAAAATTTAGGGAAATACTTAAGTGGCTGTTGATTAAGCCTCCATCTAATTAAAGCCTCACTAATTGAAATCCATATTCAGAAATTGTTTTACCATGTCCCTATCCCTCCAAGAATAGATACAAGAATTACATAAGATAATTATGACTCAAGTTCCCTAGACCTCATACATTTTGGAAATGTTATATTAACAATTACTCAGTTTGGCTCTTTTCTATTTGTTTTGCCTGTATCTTATATAATAAAGTTAAAAAAAAACAAGAGTACCTTAGCTTTTCATTTGTGTTTTTAAACAAGTATTTCTATAACAATTTTAGTGTAATAGTCTATCATTTCCCAATAGGATTCATGATTTATTCCAACAGTATGTCATCATAAGTGGTGTACCACGTATCACAGTGTTGCTAGAACTTCAATAGGAAAAATATAGAGTTATCCATATTAGGGTCACATTTTGCCACTAAGTATTCTTGAAAGGCTACTTTGATCTATACCTAACACAAGCCCTGACACTGTTGAGTGCAGTCTCTCTCTCCTGGGCTCGCCAACTATTTGTCTGCAGATTTGAGTCTTTGTGCTTTTCCCCACACTAGATGTCTAAAAATCTTATTTATCAAATCAAAAGATTATGTCATTTGTTATGTTGTCTGTTACATTCATTGTTTTATGTTCATTATAATAAAGCAATTCTGTGAAAATTCCAATGCAATTTTTATAGAATGGAAAAACAAAACAAAAGAAAAATTCATTCATCCATTTTTATAAACCAGAAAAGAATCTGAATAACCCAATGAGAGACTATTGTAAAAAGAACACCTCCTAATGTAATCTGTGGAATCGGAGTGGTTAAGATCTCACTAGTTCAAAAAATGCAGTGCTCTGGTGTGTCAGGTGAAAGAGAGAGAAGACTGAAGGGGACCTTTGTAATCTAAAATCTCACATCTATTTATCATAATCAACAGACAGCAGGGTCTGGATAAGCATGCAATGGTTACGTCAACCTGTCCATGAGACAAAATTATTAAAAACACTGTCATGTGTAAACTGTGCTAAAGAGTATTGGGATTCCATAGCTTCCACATCTAGAATAAATAAAAGTTACTGTGGATGATGTTAAGATTCCAAGTAGTACTGGAACTGCAAGAGAGTCATTGAAAACTTTTGTCACAGATTTAGTATCATCTCTGTTAAAATTGCTAATTCATAGATACAGTTCAGCCTGTTTATTTATTTGCCCTTATTTTGCACTGGGTGGGACTTTTTCATGGTAGTTGAAATTCTCTACTTGAATGTGTCATCAAGCTGGTCAGTGTCCTCCCACTGCCCTGCTTGTTTGTCTGTCTCCAACCTGGTCCTCTTGTTGATGCCTAGTGTTTGAAAGCATTTTAACTGCAGATATTCTGTGATCTAATCTACTGTCAAATAGGTATGTTTGTACATTTTGAAAAGCCAATGTCTTCTAATATAAATCTTTAGAAAACAAAGTCACTGAAAAATAAAAGCAATTAAATTTGGTATAAAATTTTGTCAGCCAAAACTGATAGAGAACAGAATTCCAAAATCTTGTTCTGCGAAATGAGTGAATCACCTGGCAAAGTACATTAGAATTAACTTTATCGCACATTTGGAAACTAACAGAAGTTTATACCAGTCCAGTGAATGCATAATCAAGGCCATAAAAAGCACAAAAATATAAATAAGAGAGTCTGTGATGTGTTAATTCACCCTGTCCTAAACCCCAACTACCCAGTTCTAACAGTCTTGAGATAACAGCTTATATTCTTAGTGTAGGTTTTGGTCTTGGTTACTTTTATCTCCTTGTTGAGACAAAAGACCTGACATCCAGAATTAAGGAACAGAAGGTTTATTCAGCTCACAGTTTGTAAAGGTTTCAGTTCATACTTGGCTGGCTCCAAGATAAAGTGGCACATGGCAGTGGGCAATAGTTCATGCTGACAGAAAACAGCAAAACAGCAAGAACAGAAAGGGAACAACAGCAGAGGGCAAGCCTCTTACCCTCCATTATATTTTATTCAGACTACCCACCTCAGGGAGGGTGTAGCATTCATTCCTAAACCCCAGTACTGGGGCATGAATCGATCAAGAATTCTGGAAGCCTGTCCCATGACAACATAAGGCTTTGGAACACATCTAGACATAAACCACAACAACTTTTAATATTGAGCAGGGGAAAACAAACACTATTCTCAGAGATTGTGGCTGTTCCTTTTGGCTCACCTAGAAGCCCTTTGGAGGACTAGCTCAAAAGACTTTCCTTGATCATGTCTAATTGGGACCTGACCAGCAGTGAGGCAGCCCTAGGCCGGACACTTGCCACAGGTAATGGAAGGAAAGTGCATTAGTTGTGACTGCTGTGGAAAGGGATAAGAACTGAAGGAAAAAGAAAACAAATTAAGCCACTGGCAATAAAGACTTATGAACAGATGCTGTGAAGAAAATGAGCTTTAAATCCTTGTATATATCCGAAGAACTTAAAAGAGCAGGCTGAGTGCACCCTCAGGAAAAAAAAAAAAGGAAGAAAAAAAGTCCCTGAAAATTCTATAATTTCTCATCTATCCAACTTACAAGGTGTGCAAAAGCAAGAAGAGAGGGCTGAGAAAAATTAATAACTGACTGTCTGAGAGTAGAAGGCCTGAGCAGCAACATGAAGACCATGTGAGAGACCAGAAAATCTGTTTTGTTTTGGTTATAAGCATAGTATGAGTCCTTTGTTAAATCACTTGCTGATCACAAATGAGTGAAACAGATTTTAGAGGACATATCCAATAACTAACAATAATATGTTAAAGTATTAAAGAACATCATTAGAAGCACAAAAAGCACCCTCTTCTCTCCTGATCTTTTCTCCTATAAGAACAGTCTATGTCCCTTCTTCATGTTATACATCATTGAATTTGGTCTTTATTTTCACTCCAGGTTTATTAATTTAGTTATTTCATTTTATTTTGAAGAGCAAAAATAAAACCAAAAGTAAATAGCAGATCAAAGATAGAAATAGGGTAACATGCAAAAAAATATATATATTATAGATTTTCAAACCAAGAGTAGCAAATCAACAATGGTTGTTATATTACCTATTTTTATCATCAAATCTGTCTCTCAGATTAACATATAGTTATGCAACATTGGACAAATAATTGAATTTTAACACTTGCTTTCAATAAAGCTTAATTTTTTTGTTGTCTTTTAATTACTTCTTTAAAAAAATTAAAGCTAGTATAATAATAATTGATATGACATTTGAAAAACCAGAATGAGAAGTATTCAGTGCTGGATTTTGAGCTGTATATTTCTGCTCTTGATGCAATTGCTTATATCCCACATATCAGCACACAGAGTTAGCCATAGAAAAAACTCTAAACACTAACCGCTATTTTCAAAAACACTGATGGAAATTATGAGTACAAGCATTTTGGCCATCCTGTATATATACTTGTTTATTTTTTCTCTCCTTCTTTTCTTCCATTTCCTAAAATCTTCTTTGATCTCTTGTTTTAGTAGGTTGTAATTTTCACCATATATATCTTTTACTTTTTTGTTAGATTTATTACTAAGTGTTTCATTTTTCTGCATAATATTGTGAAGGATTTTGTTTCTCTAATTTCTATATCAGTGAGTTTGTTATCTCTGTAGAGGAATGCTATTTATTTTTCATTTTGACTTTGTATCCTGCTATGTTACTGAATTTGTTTATTAATTCCAGGAGCTATGCTTTAGCTAGGCTAGAATTCATTAACTGTAGGAGTTTCTTGGTGGATTTTTTTGGATCTCCTAAGCAGAGTATCATGTTATCTGAAAATAATGATAGTTTAACTTCTTTTCCTATTATTATTATTCCTTTTATTTCTCTCTCTTTTCTAATGGCTTTAGCTAATGATTCCACAACTATATTTAATAGGAATAGTGATAGAGGATGTTCCTATTTAGCACCTGATCTGGGAGTAAAAGCTTTCAGTTTTTCTACATTTAGAATTATGTTGGCTGTTAGTTTGTTATAAATGGCTTTTATCAGGTGGAGGTATAGGATATCTATTCCAATTTTTTGTAGATCTTTGATCATGAGTGAATGTTGGATTTGTCAAATAACATTTCCACATCCATTGAGCTGATCATGTGGATTTGGTTTTGGCTGTATGGGCATAGTGTATTATGTTTATATGTTTGCATATGTTGAACCATGCTTGCATCCCTGGGATAAATCTTACCTGGTCATTGTATATAATCTTCTTGATTTGATGAATTCTATTTGCCAGTATTTTATTGAAGATTTTTACATCTATGATCACAAGGGAAACTGGCCTATGTTTCTCTTTTGTGGTTGGATCTTGCTCCAGTTTGGGTATCAATATACTTGCCTTCAGGAATGACTTTGGGTGTTACTGCTTCCTTTTCAATTCACTAAAGAGTTTGTGGAGTATTGGGATTAAATCTTCTCTAAATTTCTTAGTCGGGCGTGGTGGCACATGCCTGTAATCCCAGCACTAGGGAGGCTGAGGCAGGAGGATTGTTGTGAGTTCGAGACCAGCCTGAGCTACAAAGTGAGCTTAAGGCCAGCCTGAACTGCACAGTGAGACCCTGTCTCAAAAAAGACAAAAAGGGGGCTGGGGAGATGGCTCAGTGGAGTAAGTGCTTTCCTGGCAAGCACAAGGGTCTGAGTTCAATCCCTGGTTCTGCAAAAAAGAAAAAAAATGGACATCAAAAAAGACAAAAAATAAATAAATAAATAAATAAATAAATTTCTTGTAGAATTTAGGTGTGAATTCATCAGGACCTGGGCCTTTCTTTGATAGTAAGTTTTTTATTACAGTTTCAATTTTGTTGGCTGATATTGATTTATTCAGAGTTTTTATATCTTCTTGATTCAGTTTTGGCAATTCATACCTATCTAGGAATTTGTCCATTTTTTCTGTGTCTTCAGTCATGTGAGAGTAAAGATTTTCAAAATAGCTATTGATAATCTTCTGAATTTCCACAGGGTCTGTAGTAATTTGTTTCTTTTCATCCTTTATTTCTTTAATGTGAATTCTTTTTCCTCTTTTTGAGGAGTTTGCCTAAGGGTTATCAATTTTATTTAATTTTTCAAAGAATGAGCTTTTGGATTTATTAATCATTTGTATTGTTTTCTTTGTCTCAATTGTATTAATCTCTGTTCTTATCTTTATAATTTCCTCCTGTCTTTGGGGTTTAGGCTTAGTTTGCTCTTCATTTTCTAGAAGCATGTGGTGCAGTGTTACGGTATTTATTTGTTCTTACTGTTTTCCTAATGTGTGAGGTCACTGCTATAAATTTCCCTCTGAGGATTGCTATCATTGCATTCCACAAATTTGGGTAAATTATGTTGGAATTTTTGTTGGATTTTAAATATTGATTATTTTCTTCTTTAATTTCATCTCTAACCCATTGGTTGCTGAGGAAAGTTATTTAATTTACATGTGTTTATGGGCTTTGTGGTTTCTTTTTGTCATTAATTTCCATTTCATTGTATCGTGGTCAGATAATATGCATGGGATAATTTTTGCTTTCTTGCATATACTTAAGCATGATCTGTGGGCTAGTATGGGGTCTATTGTTGAAAATGTCCCACATGCAGCTGAAAAAAATGTGTATTCAGATGTTCCTTGGTGGAACACTTCATATACATCCACTAAATCCATTTGTTCAATGTTTGTTTTTTTTTCAGTTCTGTTACCTCTTTGCTAATATTTGTCTGCTTGATCTATCTTTTTGAGATAAGGGAATGTCAAGTTTCCCTGCTAAGATTGTGTTATCAGTTGTTAGATTTTTCATGACCTTTGAAATTCTATAGTTGGATGCTCCCATGTTTGGTGCATACATATTTGTGAGTGATATCTCTTCCTGGTGAATTTTTCCCTTAATCAGTATATAGTGACCTTCTTTATCTCGTTTTATCTTTCTGGGTTTGAAGTTCAGATTGTCTATAAATAGAATAGCTAGCTCTATTTTTTTTTTTTCTGAAGTCCTGGAACATGTAGTATTGTTTTTTATCCTTTGGTGTCTACCTATGAATTTCTTTATGGGTTAAATGTGTTTCTTGTATGCAGAATATTGTTGGATTTTGTTTCTTAATCCACTCTGCCAGCCTATTCCTTTTAATTGTTGAACTGAGTCTATTTACATTGGTGGTTACAATTGGTATGTATTGCCTTATATTTGTCATGTTATTTTCTTGTTTTTGGCTCCATACTTTTCTACTATATTTAATTGTTTGCCATGTCTGCTGGTTTTTTTCTGTTGTTGTTCTTGGAATGGTGGTCATTTTGATCCCTTTCTAGAATATGTTTTATTGCCCAATGAAGGGCTGTTTGGTTGTCACGAATTTCTTTAGTTGCTCTTTGCCACAGAAGTATTTCACTTCTCCATTGGACTTGAAATAGAGTTTTTCAGGGCACATCCACCTGGGTGGGAATTTGTTTCCTTGTAGGACTTAACGTACTTCTTTCCAGGCTCTTCTTGATTGATGGTTTGTGAAGAGAAATTTGCCCTTATTCTGATAGATTGTCCTTTAAATGTGATCTGTTTCTTTTCTCTGGTGGATTTTATTTATTTAGTATTTTAGGACAGGGTCTACAGAATGTTCAATACTAGACCAGACTCAGTGATTCTCTTGTTTACAGCCTCCTGCGTGCTGGGATTACAAGTGTGCCCTACCATGCCAACTTCAATAACTACCTCAGTATGCCCCAGGGATGAGGCTGGCACAAGAATTGAACTCCTGGCCCCTGTGTCTGCCTAAGCAGGTGCTTTAATCTGCTGAGCTATTTGTCTGACCCTTTCTCTGGTGGATTTTATTATGTTGTTCTTGTGCTGAATTTCTGGGATCTTGATTATCATATGTCTGGGTAGGGTTTTAATTAGACTGATTTTGTTTGGAGTTCTATTAACTGACTATCTGATTGCTTCCCCATATTTGGGAAATTTTCTGCTATTGCTTCTGCCCATTTTTTTTAATGTCATTTGTGTGGCCTCCCTCTTTTTCATTGATGCCTAGTGCTGGACTGTGTTGGATTGTGTTGATGCCTAGTGTTCTTATGTTATTGATCTTTGCATCATCTTGCAGCTGTTTAATTATTAATTATTGTATTCTACTTGTTTTTAAGAGATCTTTCTTTAACTTTTCACTAGCTGCAATAGTGTCTTCAAGGTCTGAAAGTCCATCATCACTTTCATTCAAATGGTTTTGCTATCTTTAATGGAGCTTTTAATTTCCTATGTATCTCTCTGAATCTGCTTCATGCATTCTATTCTTTATATTGCTCATTCAAGGTTTCCATCATGTTTCTATTCTCATCTATTTTTCTATCAATGTCT
>PVKA01037444.1:0-20995 GCA_004027165.1 Ctenomys sociabilis | reverse complement strand
GTCAAGCATTGGCCATGACTCATCCACATGGATGACACAGACAAAGGAACTACAGAATAATGTACAGGACTACAAGATAAACCCTGAGAAGACTTCAATGACCACATAGGAAATATAAAGTTCATGTGTTGGTATATAAGTTTTGATCTACCTAGGTCTTAACCATCCAGCAGAAAAGTATAAAAATGAAGTATACATCCTGAGCCCATAATATTAAGCTGAGCTGTAAATGGATATGGTCGACAATATCTTTGAATAACTCCCTATGGTTGCAGAATGCTGGACTGTGTTGGATTGTGGTGTCGAGTTCAAGCAAAAACTTTCACTTATTCAACAATTATTTACTGAACATCACCCAGTGCCAGCATTCTCTTTCAGGGGTATCATGGCTTAAGTCAACAATGGTCCCCAAAGCCCTTCTGTTCCTCATAGATGGAGCTTTGGAAGGTGAATTATGGGCCCCTGACAAAGAAAAGATAGAGACGGACCTGTTGAAAAAGGTGTGACCTGGAAAGACATATGTGTTTCTATTTCTGTTTCCCTCTCTCTCTCTCTCTCTCTCTCTCTCTCTCTCTCTCTCTCTCTCTCTCTCTCTCCATTTCCTGATCACCATGATGTGAAGAGCTTTCTTCCACCAGACCCTTCAGCTGGGCTGTTGCTGCCCAGAGCCAGCTAAAACCTCTAGAAACAATGGTCCCAAGTAAAACCCTCTTCCTCCAAGTTCTTGCTGTCCAGTATTGTGTCCCAGCAACACAAAAGTAAGGCAGACAAGGTAATTACAGGAAACACGCCCATCCTGACACTAACAGACACTGGCCATGCCAGACTTCCCAAGCAGCCTGTCACAGTCACATGCCAACAGACAGAGGCCATGACATCTCCCTCCTAATGCTTGTCCTTGCAGATGCTCGGGTCCTGTGTCCCCCAGCTCCTGGGTGTACATGTCCAGCCCCCTCAGAAGCACTTGGGAACATCCTTGAGGAAGTTCCCTATGGGGGTGCACAGCCCACTGATATTCCCCTGAAAGACACCTTCAGTATCAAGCTTTGACCTCTGTAGAGACTTTGGACTATGGTTCTCAGAATTCCCTTCTTCATATAGTTCTGAGCTTAGGTTACCACACAAACATTTTTCACTCAGTATAGAAGGTGGGCACGAAGCTGCAGCATGCTGATGTCCTGGAATCATGCCAGCTATCTTGCCACTTTGCTATGAGATGATACCCACACACATTACATCTCTGGTTCCCATCTGATTTTCTCTACTCCAGGGTCCTTAGATAAGTGAATGTCCAGTTCTGGGGCAAGGGCCAGGCTCCCTTATATCACTGAGTTACATAGTACATGAGAGGCAGGAGCAACTTCTGGTTTTGAAGAGGCTCCATTGTCTTCATCAAAGCCAATTCTTCTCATGGGTTATTTTCTCTGTACTGTTGGTTATATCCAGTATTCCTTCCCACAGCCAACCTTGCACAGTAAGTCTCTGCAAAGTGGGGCCAAAGAGCATATGCAGAGGCAATGTGCTATGAGCTGCCTCACCCCACCCAGGCCCCCACAGCTGCAGCAAGCCTATCCTAGAATGGGTCTTCCAAGCAGTTCTCTGGCCAAGGCACCTCCTAATGAATTTCCTATTCCTCTTCATGGAGCTTGACACAGGCAGGCAATAGGCTAATGCTAGCAGAACCTATACTGTTACAATCCACTCTCAAGTCCTACACATGACCTGGCACCTCACTTTAGGATGACTGCACCTGAGAACTTAGATTTTTTTTTCTTAGCCTATAGATCTGCAGAAACTCAGAGACAGGAACAGGAAACATTGTGTTTAACAAGTTGTCATATGTCATATTAGATAGACTCAATAGATTAGGTAGATGGATGATGCATAGAAATAGGTAGATGGATAAGTAGATGAATCCTTTAAATATAATGGAACTTCTCTGTCATTGAGTGCTCTAGCCAAAGGGCTATCCAGAACATCAATGACTACAATAATGTGACCCTTGCTATTATTAAAATATTCTATGGCTCCGATTTTATTAATAGAAATACAAAATAAAATCCTTTGTGCTAATCTTCTTACTCCCTCAAATAATATAATATATTCAATATGAAAATTTCACTAATGTTTTTACTAAACTTAAATATTTTAATTAAAGAACAAATTATTAGAAATACATGAAATGTGCTTGCTTCAGCAGTGCATATACTAAAGGAAGAAATATACAAAATGTAAATTCACTCTTTATCATTATGTTAGTTCTTATAGATATTTATTTTCAAAATCATATATTATAAACTTTAAGTACATTTATAAATAACAAAATGATAGCATTTTCTTTGAGGAAAATCTTATTTGTTTTTACATATTTATTTTATTTTAAATAAATAAGACATGACTATGTGGAATGTTTACTGTTTTTGGATATTAAGAATGTAAACATTACCTTGACAAAAACTTATGGCCAATACAACAGCATTTCTCAATTCGTACTTTAAATTACAAAATATTTACTAGTCAGTGTTATGTAAAAAATGAATAAAGTTCTTTGAGACACAACGGGTTAAGCAAAATCTAAATTAATTTCTTAAGCTCAGGAATTCGTGGTTTTTCTGCTCTAGTATGCTTAGAACTCAGCAAGAATAGGTATGAGAAGCTGATTTTCTAAATGAATGTGATGATGGAGATCTTTTCAGTAAAAATAATATTTCCCACAAACAGAGTTTTCCTTTTTGCCCACATCCTTTCCAGCATTTGTTATTATTTGACTTCTTCGTGATCACCACTTTTTCTGAAGTAAGATGGTATTTCAATGTTGTTTTAATTAGCATCTCTTTAATAGCCAGTGATGCTAAATATTTTTTTCATGTATTTACTAGCCATTTGTACTTCTTCTGAGAAGTACCAACTAATTTCACTTGGCCATTTGGGACAGGTCTTTTATTGTGGGGGAATCTAATTTTTTGAGCTCTTTATATATGTGTGTGATTAGTCCTCTGAGGAGAGCTGGAAAACTGTATTTTGCATTCTGTAGGTTGTGCTGTTCATTCCTTTAGCTATACATAAGCTTTTTAACTTGATATGATCTCATTTGTTGATTCTTGATACTATGACAATGTGCAACAAAGGTTTTGTTCAGAAAGTCCTTTTCTATACCTATGACCTTTTACTATCTTCCAACAGTTTAAGTATTTCTGTTTTAATATTTAGTTCTTTGATATATTTTAATTTTAGTTTAGTACATGATGGATATAGGTACATGGGTCTAGGCTCAATCTTCTGCATGTGGATAGCTAGTTTTCTGCCACACTAGGTATTAAAGAGGTTGTGTTTCCTCCAGTGCATGTTTTTGGCTCCTTTGCCAAAAATCAAACAGTTGGGCTGGCCAGACAGCTCATCAGATTAAAGTACCTGCTTAGACAGATGCAGGGACTGGGATCTGATCCCCAATGTGCCATGCTGGCCCTGCCCCTGGGGTGCTCTGAGATAGTGATTGAGACTGAGCATAGTGGCACTCCTCTGTAATCCCAGTGCTTGGGAGGCTGAAAACAGGAGGATCACTATGGGTCCAGTCTGTGAAGTGAGACCCTGTAGACCCTGCACTAAACACATAAAAAAGAAAGAGAAAGAGAGAAAGAGAGAGAAAGAAATGAAAAATCAAATAGTTAAATGTGCAAAGAGTTGTTTCTGAGTCCTCTATTTTATTCCATTGATCCTTGTGTCTTTTTTTGTGCCAGTATCATGCTGGAAATAAACTATCTTTAAAATTTGCAACAATGGTTCATTCTTACTCCAATTTTTGGTTTAATTTATCAGCTCACATGATCCAGAAACCTTAGGTCAAGAAATTAAGATGAAAGTGTTTCCAGAATGCTAATGTCTTTAAGGCAGAAGCAAATTCACAAGTATTCAGGAGAAGGAGGACTTGCTTCACAGTCAAACCACAGGGAAATTGACAGAGATAAGCCTCAACAAAGACATTTATACAACACAGAATTTAAAACTATAAGAAGAAATGATCCACACTGGAAGAGGGGTAAGAATGTAAACAGCACAACGTTCCAACAAGAACTTTGGATAATGGAACAATTACATAGAGACTCTGAATGTGTACATTTACAGTCACCAATCACCGGCTGCACATGGTGATGCACATCTATAATCCCAGCACACTTGGGAGGTGGAGGCAGGATCCCCATGACTTTCAGGTCAGCCTGGGCTACACAGCAGTTCCAGGCCAGCCTGGACTACATAGTGATACCCTATATCAAAAAACTAAATAAATGAAAGAATAAAATCATAATATTATGAGGGAAATAAAGATATAACAACATGAGACTATGAAAAGAAACAAACTTCTAAAATTGTCGAATACAGCTTCTAGAACAAATGAAGGACCATCTTGTATCTGTACATACAAAATAGGATAGATGTACAGCTACTTTCAACTAGAAGAAAAATTTGTACTAATAATGTTTGGACAGGAAATCATGTTTGCATCTTGTACTAGGAATAATCACTACAAAGACAACAATATACAATGTATTAATTATTGAAACTGTCCTACTCAGTTTTGAAACTGTCTCATTGCTATATGTTGCTCAATAACTACCATGTAAAACTCAGTGGGTAGAACAGATAACATATCAAACAGCTGAAGAAAAATAAATGGTGGTCTGAAGGTATTTCTTTGAATTACCAAGAATGAATCACAGGGACAAAGCAATGGAAATTTCTTTTTACTTTATTTCTAGCATCAAGGGTTACTCCAGGGCCTTATGCATTCTAAACAAGTGGTCTACCACTGAGTTATACACCTAAGCAGGAAAATGTTTTAATTTTAGAAAAACTAAGGATAAAATGAGAAGAATTAAAAACTTCAAAAAATCCATATAAAAAACACAAAAGAAGAGACCACATTTCAAAAACTCAGTGAAGAATAACTTCAATAACACATATAATAAATAAAAATAGGCCCACAGTTAACACATTGTAAAAAAATAAAAAGCTGCAAAAGACAATACTACAGATCATTTTTATGTAAAGGACAAAGAAATCACAGACTTCTCAAGAACAATAATCAGATTAACAACAGACTTTTCAACTGTAATAATAGAACACAGAAAATAATGGAAAATATTTTCAAAGTATTTACAGGAAAAAAAATACCATAACTAACTTCTAGAATCCAGCTAACTTATTAAAGACTGAGGACAAATGATAAAATTTTCAGACCAACTGAAACAGATTTTAGGAAATAACAAAAATTCATTTGAAAAAATATGACTAAAGCATTATTTCAGCATATAAGAAAATTTAGAAACAGTATGGCATGTCATTGCATAAAGACAGCACTAAAATAAATGTCATGTTAAATAGGAAGTATTTTTTACCTAACAAAAACACAGAATTTAGAAAGAAAAGATTGGGATTCAAAAAAAGAACAAAGAAACTGTTACAATACATGACTATAATGAAGATTTGGTTAAAATGAAAAGAATGAAGAGCAGCTCGCCACTTCAGTGTGTGCCTCAGGATCCATAACACCCTCTTTTTTTCCTTTCTGCACAACAAGATCCGGTAGCAGAAATCCAACATGTTGATTCTCAAAATGCACGCCCGAGAGATCTTTGACTCTCATGGGAACCCCACTGTGGGAAGTTGACCTATACACCTCCAAAGGTCTCTTCCAAGTTTCTGTACCCACTGGGGCCTCCACTGGCATCTACAAGGGCCTAGAGTTGCATGACAATGACAAGACCCACTACCTAAGCAAAGGGTATGTCAAAGGCTGTTGAGCACATCAATGAAATTATTGCACCTGCCCTGGTTAGCAAGAAACTGAATGTCATGGAGCAGGAGAAGATTGATATGCTGATGATTGAGATGGACAGGACTGAAAATAAAACCAAGTTCGGGGCAAATGCCAGCCTGGGAGTGTCTCTTGCAGTGTGCCCCTTACATTGCTGACCTAGCAGGCAACCCCGAGGTCATCTTGCCTGTCCCTGCCTTCAATGTGATCAACCATGGCTTGCACGCTGGAAATAAACTGGCCATCCAGGAGTTCATGATCTTGCCTGTGGGTGTGACCAGCTTTAAAAAGGCCATGCACATTGGCGCTGAGGTCCACCACAACCTGAAAAATGTCATCAAGAAGAAGTACGGCAAGGATGCCACCAACATGGGCGATGAAGCTGGCTTTGCACCCAACAGCCTGGAGAATAAGGAAGCCCTGGAGTTGCTGAAGACTGCCACTGGGAAGGCTGGCTACTCGGACAAGGTGGTCATTGGCATGGACATGGCCGTGTCCAAGTTCTTCAGGTCTGGGAAGTACAACCTGGACTTCAAGTCTCCTGATGACCCTAGTAGGTACATCTCACCTGATCAGCTGGGCAACCTCTACAAGTCCTTCATCAGGGACTACCCAGTAGTGTCCATCAGGGACCCCTTCAACCAGGATAACTGGGACATCTGGCAGAAATTCAGAGCCAGCACCAGCATCCTGGTGGTCAGCAACAACCTCACAGTGACCAACCCCAAGCGCATCGCCAAGGCCGTGAATGAGAAGGTCTGCAACTGCCTGCTGCTCAAAGTCAATTAGATTGGCTCAGTGACTGAGTCCCTGCAGGGCATGCAAGCTGGCACAGTCCAGAGGCTGGGGCGTCATGGTGTCCCACTGGACCAGGGAGACCGAAGACACTTCCATTGCTGATCTGGTGGTGGGACTCAGCACTGGGCACATCAAGACTGGTGGGCCCTGCCAATCCAAGCACCTGGCCAAGTACAACCAGATCCTCAGAACCGAGAAGCTGAGTAGCAAGGCCAAGTTTTCCAGGCAGAACTTCAGAAACCCCCTGAGCAAACAGACCATGGCAGGCCAGTGCCCAGGCCTCAGGCCAAGTAGTTAGGTTTCCCCCACCATTGTTTCTGTGATCATCATGGTTGCCAACTTGTGTACCACCTTGTCTGGAGCCATGTGTGTATGCTGCAGGCCAGGTTCCCAGTGGTTCTGTTGTGAAAGAAACCCTGGTACCCAAGAGAACAAAAAATAAAGTGCAATGAATGATAATGACATAAAAAGTGAAAATAAATAATACTGGACACAAATATCACAAAGATGGGAGGACAACTGAAGTTCAAATATTCTAAGGTATTAGATACCAATGCACGTGTTCCATCCCCAATACTACATGCTGTGCAGGCCCAGAACACTAGGCATGCCATGCCAGGCTGGAAATAGGGTCTGGTGGCATATGCCTATAATCCTAGTATTGGGGAGGCTGATACAAGATCATTGCAAGTCTAGATGCATAGCAAGACTTAATACCAAATTTTAAAAATTAAATTAAATTTAAATTTTAAAAAATAAGGGCTGGGGAGATAGCTCAGTGGAATAAGTGCTTGCCTGACAAGCACAAGGTCCTGAGTTCAATCCCTGGTACCACCAAAATAAATAAATAAATAAATAATAAAATTTTAATAATAATAAAAAATACCATATTTTAACGCAAGCAATGAAAGAGTAGTAGGCAGCATCATTTTCAATGAAATCAGGTATAGAAAAGCAGAAATAAAGAAAATTAAGTTAACCAATAAAGTGAAAGAAAGAAAAGCTAAAGTAAAGACAGAGTAAGTATGTTAGCTTTCTCATTGCTGGACATCATACCTGACATACACAATTAAAGGAAAAAGATTTAATTTGCCTCGTGGTTCAGGGGAGTCAGTCCATGGTCAATGGGCTCAAGCAAAAACATCATGGTGCATATGTGTGAAAGAACAAAGATGCTTACTTCATTTCATCCAGGAGGCGGAGCAGGGGAAGAGTGCAAGGAAGGAAGAGTCAAGAGACCAGACAGACTCTGCAAGGCCACACACATACACGCATCCCTCCACAGATGGATGTATGTGCCACCCATCCTTCAGACCAACTCCAAAGCCAGTCTATTGAACCCCCCAGAACGGCCACCATAAGTGAGAAGGGGGTGGGGAAGAAAGGGAAAAGTAAATCTGTAATCATCATAGTATATGTCTATTATCAGATAAAAGAAAGGAATATAACTGAAGGAATAGAGAAAAGACACACTGGAGAAGTCAAAATTTGGCATTCCTACACATGAGACAAAACAAACTACAGAGCACAACGTTTAAGAAGAATAAGATGTTCCCTGCATGGTAACAAGTTCATCAGGAAGACATTGTCAATTTGAACTTGTATTTATTTAACAGTATAGCCTCAAACTAGATGAAACTGTTATGATTATAAAAACAAATAAGCATTCAAAAACACTGTGTAGAGTGAATGTTTGGTAGATTAAGCAGAATCAAAAAATAGAAAAAACATCAAAAACACAAAGAACACTACTACCAAGATCAAATGTATATTCACATACCTTGAATTCTCAAATTAGAAAAAAACAACATTCTTTACAAATACATTGAGGCCATTTTGTAAATATTTATGTCAGTGGGTGAGAACTGGGCTATAAATGCACTGAGAGCTAGAAGGATTCTTCTTACTCTAAATGACATTGTCAGACTTTTATTGGAAGCTCCATGTTCTGTCAAGATGCTTAATCAGAGGCAAGAAGCAAGAATGTTGAAGAGGCTAAGTAAAGGAAGAAAGGACACTCGAAAGCCTTAGAAAGGGGCCCCTTCAATTCAATCCACTGGCCAAGATCTAGCTCATATAGGTTTTCAAAAGGGGCTAAGATGAGATTTTTGTTTACACTTTAGAACAAAACCACAGGAAGAGCCTTGTGAAGAGAGCTCTCCACTGAAGTAGGTGCAAAGAGAACAGCAGAATTCAGAACACAGACATAGAGTCCAAAACACCACACACATGTGGACACGCATGATGTCCACAGGAGCTGAGCCCCTCTCTCTGCCTCCTAGAGGCCACGGGCCTTTGCTCTGTTCTCCTCTGCACACCTGTTCCCTCTTCCTCCCTTATGCCAGCTGCTCTGCCTTCCTCTAGCCTGCCAAGCCCCAAGACAGCCTCTCTGGGCACTAAGGCTATGAGCCACACACACGAAAGTAACACCTTCAAGATTTTCAAGTGCTGCAAAAGAGTGAGACCACAGAGAACCTGAGCACCCTATCAGTACAAAACCAGGATTCTGCCCTGCCTTTTCATCAAGCATGGTCAAGCGGTAGATGCTGGAAAGGCTATGACCAGAGAAGCCATAACAGATCTACCAGATATATAACTACTTACCCAATCCCAACAAGAAAACAAAGATTAAGCTACTGAGACATCAAAATTCACAAATGAAAAAGTTAGTGGAAAGCTCATGATCACTTAACATTCATTCAACAAACATTTCTGAGTACTTGCCATATACCAGGAACTAAGCCAGAAAAGCAGCTAGAAATAAATTATACACCTTTGTGTTTGCGTGTGTTTGTTTTGACCAAGTTCATGAATCATCTCATCAATTGTCTCTTAAGGTTTGTGGTATCAAAACCTAGAATTTATTAGCTCACACAAGCAGGGGAAGGCAAATCAGGGTCTCTGCAGCATGTCACTTTTACTACTGTGGCCATCTGTTCTGCAGACACAGTGCTGCTAGGCTGTACAGTAGCCCCTTGCTCCAGGCTTCTCAGAGAACATTACAGATATATTAGTCCCAATTCACCACTACATTTCTGCAAGAAAATAAAATACTATTTCCTGATGGAAAAGCTGAAGCACAGTAAGAGCATTTAATTCACTACATAGAATTAGTGAGGAGAGAATCCTGATCTCCTAATTCCAAGTCTCATGTGAGAAAAAGAAATCCCATCCCACGAATGTGGGAACTCACCAAGCACCATTCCAGAATCACTTGCTTCTAAGTAGCAGTGATTGTGGTGATGAATTATGTAGTAGGTCAGAGTCAGGAGCACAGAACCAGGGGAAAACAGAAGGAAGATGTCCATTTCTTTAAAAGATCTGAAGGTTGTGTGTGGCCGTCCTGGAA
Source organism: Ctenomys sociabilis (assembly GCA_004027165.1). Lineage (NCBI taxonomy): Eukaryota > Metazoa > Chordata > Mammalia > Rodentia > Ctenomyidae > Ctenomys > Ctenomys sociabilis. The sequence continues at coordinate 11,036 of PVKA01037444.1, read as the reverse complement.
AGGACCCCTGCAATGACAGTCTCAGTTTCTCTTGTCCCCTTCCCAATAGATAGCAGTCTTGCTGCAGATACAGGCACTCCCGTACAGAACCCAGCTCTGTGGGCCTAGGCCCACTGGTTATGAAAATTCTCCAAGCCACTTACTTATTTGTATGCTATTCCTCCTGGTCAAGTGAATGGGGTTAAGGGAACACAGTCAGAGCTGGGGCGCCACACAAACCCACTGGGACAGTGCAGAATGAGTCTGCTGCAGTGTGAAACACAATCTCCTCCAGCTGCCCTGGAGCCCTTCCAGGCAGCTCCTTAGCAAAGCAATCCTTGTTCTGCTTTCAAGCATGGTTCCCTCATCAGCTAGCCCTGCCTGTGGACTCCAAGGTCAGCCATGGAGTGACCCTGAGTGGGAATCCCATGAAAGTCCCACCTGCCTTTCCATAAGAAAGACCCTCCTTACAGTCAGCAGTCGTGACCACGACTTTGCTTCTACTGTCCTCTTCCTAGAATTTGTAATCAGGATTTTCCCCCCCAAAAAAGTGGATCAAATTTCATGCCAGATTACATCACATTAAGTCCACTGAGTTCAAAATGTGTTTTTTCTAGGAAAAGCTAAGGTAGGTCTCACCAACCACCCCCTGCCCAGAATGACCAACAAAAATACCTTGAGATTTGTGCCCCTTTTGAAAAATGTACACCCGTGAGCTGTTCAGCATTTAGAGATTTAATTTATGGAAGCTGTTCCGCTTTCCCCACACATAACTTTAAGGGCCCTAAAACTACCCATCTCCTGGTTAGGCTTTAATAAGAAAAGGCAATTGTTTGGTGCCTGCCACCGAAATAACTATTTCAAGCAAAGAATCCTCAAACTTCTGGGTCAAAATAGAATGAAAAGCAAGATATTTTCATAGCTTCTAAGAATTTCCATGGGGGACATCTTTTAATTACAAAGTGCAAAATATTAACTTTACAGAAAAGAAAATGGAAAACAACACCTTAGTCAATGCATCAAAGTTAATTCGAGACTCTCCCCTCAACTTTGTTTTCTTTTTCTACAGTTTTAGTATAGTAGAAAAAGCTATGAACTAAAAAAAAAAAAAAGTAAATGGAAAAGTTCCAAAAATAAATGACTCATAAGTTTTAAATAATTTTAATCATAGTATGTTGTTATTAGTTGTTCTATTTTGTTTTTCTCTTTTGTTGGTAATCTCTCTTATTGACCCTAATTTATAAGTTTAACTTTATCATAAGTATATATGTACAGGTAAAAAAAAATAGCATGTGCATGCCTCAATATTATCCATGGCATCCACCAGGGAATTGGATAAGAGAGGACTACTATAATGTCCTCTGTAATGGAAAGATCTTTACCATGTTCTTCCTGATTAACAGTATTGAAAGGGACACAGTAGCAGAATAAATACCCTTGCAAAAATGTAATCACATAGAAACAAGACAAATTCATAGCAAGATAAGTTCTACAGAATAGTTGTTCCATCTAAAAATGCCAGAGTTAGAGTCAGAGGCAGAGTAATGTACCCCAAAATCACAATACCTTGAGGTTACCATACAATGTGAGAGGTGCCTTAGAAATGTAGAGATCCTTGTCAGTTGTCTAGGTAAACCAATCTAGTCCCAAGAGGCTTTAAAAGAACAAACCTGGCTTTCCTCCCTGTGGTCAGAGATAGGAAGGTAAAAGAAGCATCAGAAAGATGTGTCACCATGGGAAGGCCGCAATCAAGTATTCTGACTTGAAAATGGAGGAAGGGGCCGCAAGTCAAGGAATTCAGGCGGCATCCAGAAACTGGAGAGAGCAAGGAAACAGCTTCTCCCTCAGAGCCTACAGAAGAGAACACAGCCCTGCCCTCACATTGATCTAAATCCAGTGAGACCATGTTGGATTTCTAACAATCGTACGATAAAAAATTTGTGTTGATAAAGCATTGAATTTGTGGTAAATAGCTATAGCAGTGTCTCAATTACTCTCTTCTCCTTGCTGGGACAAATACCTGATCCCCCAAAATGAAGGAAGGAAAGATTTATTTACTCACAGTTACTCAAGGTTTCAGGCAATACTCAGCTGGCTCCGATGCAGAGTGGCCACTAGAGCAAGACTGAAAAGGAGTAGCAGCAGCTCAGGCAGCTAGCTAGCCCTCCCCTCATTACCTTGTAATGCAAGTTACCTGCCCCAGGGCACTCACACTAGATCAATCCCAGCACTAGATCAAGAATCATACAAGGAAAAAAAAAAGAAAAAAAAAGACTCATACACAAATTTCAGAAGCCATCCCATGACTGCATGAGGCTTTGGGGTGACACTATACACAAACTATAAAAAGCAGTGTATCAGTCTGTTTTAAGTGAAACAGATATGACACAAGATACATAAATGTATAAGAAATTACAAGATCAGGGCTGCAGATATAGCTCAGTAACACAGCACCTATCTGGCAAGTGTGAGATCATGAGTTTGATTTCCAGTATCAAGGGAAAAATAAAAGAAATGACTGACCATGGTCAGCCACAGAGTTAGATGAAGAAGTGTGTATAGGGTGCCCACATACTAGAAACCAAAAGATTCAGTCCAAGGTCTGGAGAGCACTGCAGTGTCCTGTGCAAGTCTGTATCAGGAGGCCAATAGATCTACGATGGAAAGCAGAAGAGTCAATGCCAGAAGGCTGAAGAATCTATGCTAGAAGGCTGAAGGTTCTGAGGCAGAGCCCCAAGAGTCTGCACTAGAAGCCAGGAGCTGACATCCAAGCTGAAGGTGAAGACTGGAGCTCCTCCAAAGAACAGAAGCCAGTATGTCCTTCCTCATTTCCATTTTAATGGTGCAGGCATTGAGATGCCCTAGGGTGGGTTCCCTACACCCCAGGGTGTAGAATTGCTGTACTGATTTAGTTTAGCTTCTAAACTTCTCAAGTTGACCCAAACAATCAATCATCACAAGCAGAGGTTGAATCATAAATTTGTTTGGAACAGGGCACTTAGCTATCCTAGGCTTCAGTTTTTGTATCTGGGGAATAGGGGATGATATCTTAGCCCTAACCTTGTGAGGATTAAACAACCTAATGTATGTAAAGGACATAGGAGGAGTGGCACATGCAATAAGTTCTTTCTTTAGAAGGCTGTTAAAGAAACCATCATCTAAGAACTCACAGCAGACTCACCCTGCCAGCTGCTGGAGTCCTATGTACCATTAGAATTCATCGCCATCACTTAGCATTTATTTATTGCCTATATTGTGCGAGTCTTATCCAACATTCGAAGCTTGATATATAAACATGCCTATCAGATCCTTTACTATGAGCAGATCCCTATGATAAATTTCTCTTAAGATTCCCTACGAGAAATGACACAAAGGGATCAATTCTAAGGAGTATGTCTCATTGCAAGGAGGAGAATAACACTGAAAAGTTACATGCCAAGATGAAAGATAAACTGATTGCTACAAATCAATTCCACTCTATTTTGAAGGCAGAGAATGAAAAGAAGATGCAAACAAAGGAGCTAGAATGAAATTGACATCAGACTTCTCAACAACTCTGAATTCAGGAAGACAATGGAATAGCAGTTTTAAAGGACAGAAAAAAAGAGAACTTTGAACCTAGTATATTTATCTGAAAAGCCTTCAGACATAAAGATATTTTTAGCCCCTTGCTTTATCACTAAGACACAATACCTGATACCCACAGTGGAAAGAAGAGGCTTATTCTGGTTCACAGGCTCAGAAGTTCCAGTCGTGGCTGGCAGAGTCAAAGGCAGAAACTGCATAGGAGAAGGGGCCTGCTGCAGAAAAAAGCTATTCCCATGGTGGTGGTCAGGAAGCAGAAAGCCAAGGCGCAGCCAGGGAGCGAGATAAACTCTTCCAGGTCACACCCTAGGGACCCGCCAGGTTCAAGGAGGTCCCACTTCCCAACAGCACATCTAGCTGTAACACCCCTAGGACCCAAGCACCTGCAAAAGCCCCACCTTGGAGTACAGGGAAGTCTGGAGGCTCATTCTCCCCAAAACAATAACAAGGTGTCTTAGTTACTTTTTACTGATTCCTGACTAAAATTAAGGAAGGAAAGTTTTATTTAGCTCACAGTTTGTGGAGCTTTCAGTTCATACTCTGCTGTCTCCAAGGCAAACGACAGCAGTTCATAGTGGCAGAAAGCAATGAAGAATAGAGGAGGTGAAACAGCTGTGGCATCCATCAAGCCTCTCTCTTCCCTCTACATTGACTACAAAGGAGGCCAGTGCACCACTGCAAAGCTCCTCCAAAGTGGTAAGGCTACGAAGATCAAGCTCCTCTGAATACTGGGACTTCTCCAAGGAAGGAAGGCAGGACACCAAGCAGCCTTCCTCACCTCCTTTATATAAACCTTTGTGCTAAGTCACTCTGGGGTGGCCCATGGCCCCAGGGTGGAACCAATTGCACCCCAGGGTGAGCCCAATAGCGCTCTAGGATGGAACCAACCTCAGGTTGGGTCCTGCTTGCCTGCAGGGTGGGGGGGCCCCACGCTGGGAACTGCTGGAGCTGATTCAGCCAAATTGACACAAAATATCAACTACCACACAAGGTAAAATAAAAATATTCATAGGCACCTTCTTGTGGCTGGGACAAAATACCAGATAAATGCAGCTTAATAGAGAAGAGGTTTGCTCTGGCTCCTGGTTTCAGAGGTCTCAGTCCAGGGTTTTCTGGCTCCACAATGGAATGGCAAGGGCAAGCTGCTCACCTTGTACAAGCAAGGAAGCAGATGAACAGGAAAGAGGGCCAGAGAAAACATGTGCCCACCAGTGGCACGGCTCTAAGGACCTGCTTTCTGTGATGAGACCCCACTTCCTGAAAACACACTCAGCAATGTATTACACTGAGGAAATCAGTGCCCTGCATGCAACCACCTTCACAAGCTCTGCCTCTCAACACCTGAGCCTTTTGGAAAATGTTGTTAATACAAATTGAAACAGTTACCTCATGGCTTGATACAAACAGACCCATACTAAACGCATTTTTAAAGAACAAGACATGAATAAGACTAAGAAAAGCTGCAAAAGTGCATGGAGAAGAAAAAATCAAATATTTTATCATCTTAAATTGTCTAAAAAGTTAAATGTAAAGGTCAATAAACAAGAATATAGAGGCCAGGGAGAGAACTCAGTAGAATAAGCACTTGCCTGGCAAGCACAGGGCCTGAGTTCAATGCCAGGTTCCAAAAAAAAAAGGTATAACCACACCACAAATAAACTCCTAGACAATATTTTAATTAGAAGTGACTGAGACTGAGCAAGGTGACACACACCTGTAATCCCAGTGCTTGGGAAGCCGAAAACAAGAGGGTCACTATGAGTCCAATCTACATAGACAGACCCTGTAGACCCCATACTAAAAATACATTTAAAACAACAAAAATAATATAAGGAATATAGAAATTCATTGGTTTTAGAAACCAGTAATAAATTGTTGTATGATCTTATGGTGAAGTCTAAGACCAAGAGAATAAAAATAAATATAAAATCATTAAGATAATAGCAGAAATTCTATCCACCCAATGAAAAAATGACAGAAAAATATTGTATAACAGAAATAAATCTTATTATAATAATTAATTAGATCTAAATGATTTAAGCTAATAAAGGAAGAATTCTTGACAAATATCAAAAATCCATCCAGGGATATAACTCAATGGCCCAGCACCTGCCTAGCAAGCACAAGGTCCTCAGTTTAGTTTCTGGTGCCATTAAAAAAAGTCAAAAATGGCATACTTAAAGCCTGCAAGTTACATAAAAGCTGAAAGAAAATGATTCTTCTTTATATATATGGAAAGAGATGAAGAATGATAGCAAAAGACTGCCAAAATATGTATGCACACCAGTTTACCACACTAATAACTCTCTGGAAGCCCATGGCCACCACTTCGAGCACTTCCTGCAATCATAGAGGCCAAAGGTAATTTGCATTAATCTGACAATGTCTGAATAAATTTAGTATTAAAATATTTATACAAGTTTCTTTTTTCCTGAAGTAGAAATTTTGCTGAATTACACACACACAATGTGTGTGTGTGTGTGTGTGTGTTAAATGAAGAAGTCTTGACAAATATCAAAATTCTAGCCAGGGAAAAAACTTAATGGCCCAGCACCTGCCTAGCAAGTGCAAGATCCTCAATTCAGTCTCTGATGCCATTAAAAAAATTTAAATATATATATTTTTAAATATATATATTTTAAACTTTTGGTTCATCTTTCCAAAAGTTTCAGGAGGTTCTTTTGAGCCACTGTAATTGTCAGGTTTTAGCTACCTTGATGTAAGGTAATTTATGGGGTGGTAATTTATGGGGAAGGAGGGCAGGGAATGGCAAAGGCAGGCCACAGGCTGGGTAGATGTAGCAGCAGCCCCAAGAGGGAGCTCCAAGGTACCAAAGAAGCACCTAAACCCCCTCCGTGGAAACTTCAGGAGAGCCTTTCCCTAGCCAGCACCAGGGTCTCTCACTGGGCCATACAATGCAATGCCTTGAGGAAGCTTTAGACATACTAAAATGCTGGTATACACCAAGAAATTCCAGCTAGTGAAGTATTCTGGGAGTCTCCTGGGATAGACTTGTAAAGTTCCCCTGGTGATGCCAAAGTGCATTCCATATTGTAAGAAATCTCGACAGTCAGTCGTGCTCAAGTCCTGAGGTGTGCAGAGACAAAGGCCTAACAGCTGGTACCTAGGGCTAGTCCCAAAACAAATCAATTTCTCACCCTAGCAGGGTAAGATGTGCTACCAGCTAAGGAAGTGACAACCACTACATGAGGAAGAGGAGTCCTTTACCTTATCTTCTCACTGATATCCCAAGCCATATCCCACAACAACCTAACATACACACACACACACACACACACACACACACACACACACACACATACAAGGTTTCATTCTGGTTTTTTTTTTTTTTGTTTTGGTTTGGTTTGGTTTTGGTTTTTTTGCAGTACCGGGAATTGAACTCAGGACCCTGTGCTTGCCAGGTGAACGCTTATTCTACTGAGCTATCTCCCCAGCCCTTCATTCTGTTTTATCTTGTACTTTTGTCATTGTTTTATTTAGTTTCTTGAATCCATGTTCTTCTGTTTCTATAGTTTCTGTAGTTGACTTTTGAGAAAAGGAACTTAAGCTCATCTTCATTTCCCATTTGGCAAATCCTAACGTCTAAAGGATGAGGGTAGGTTGTGTTTACAACAAACACATGGGAGAGAGAAGACTGGGAAATTACTGGAAAGCAGAGAAATGAACAAGAACTGCTGTAGCAGATCAGAAAAAAAAAGACTTTTCAAAGCTGAGAACCAGGGATTTACTCTGCTAGCAGAGTAACAGTCCCAGAAGGCCTTGTAGCCAGACCTCTAACCCATGGGCAAAAGACCAATACCATTCTCTCTGAGAATTAGACAAGGCCAAGAGGCTCTACCACCAGAGCTGCCTACCAAGTGGCCCACCTGATCATCCTCAAGCACAACGTCAAGCTGACCAGCTCCACCCAAGAAACTCTGGGCTGTCACTTTTAATCACAACACACAGGCTGAGACCATGAGATATCAAAGGAAACTTTCTAATACAGAAATCAGAGATTAAAATAAACAGGGAACAGCAACTTGAGACAGGAAAAAAAAAGTAATAAAAAATTTTAAAAATATAACTATGATTTAAGTGCTCAAAGATGTAGAAACAGACATGGCATCCAAGGCCTAAGAATAGATTTCTACTTTTTGAAGCAAGAGGGGCATTCATACAAATAAAACATCTCTTGGAAATTAAAATTATGACAGTTGACAATAACTTCTGGATTTTATTTTATTCATTATAGAATTCTTAGATGAAAGGTATTTGCACACTGCAATCTATGAAATACTATCAAAAGGAATTTTTAAAAGTATAAACAAGCAGAAAGACATCCTATGTTCAGGGACTGGAAGATATAATATTCTTAAAATGACAGTAACTACACAAAGCAATGTGCAGGTTCAGTATAACCTAAGTGCCAACACTGTTTGCTTTTGTTGTTTCTGAAATGTAAAATCCTGTCCTAAAATTTTAAGAAAGGCAAAATAGTCAAAAAATCACTTAAAGGCCAGATATGGTGGTGCATGCCTGCAATCCCAGCATTCGGGAGGCTGAAGCAGGAGAATCAGTGCAAGTTTGAGACCAGTGTGGGATACAAAGTGAGCTCAAGGCCAGCCTGAGCTGCGTAGAGAGAATCTGTCTCAAAAAGACAAAAAAAAAAAAATTTAAAGATAACAAATTTGGAGAAAGTACACTTTCAGGGACCTAACTAGAAGCTAAAACGGTTGAAACATGGTAATACTGGCATTGAAACAGTGAAATAAAAGAAAAATATCCAAAAATAAACTTTCTCATATATGGTCCATTGGTTTTTCACTAGGGTGTCAAGACCATTCACTGGAGAATTGGTGGCACCTGGAAAGCTGCATATTCACATGCACAAGAATGCATGTGGACCTTTACCTGACATAACACGAAGAATGTATTCAAATAAATCAAAGGACTAAGCTTAAAAGCTTTTTAAAAATGATTAAACTCTTAGAAGAAAACATGGGAGAAAGTCTTAATGACACTTGATCTGGCAGTGATTTATGACATGACATCTAATGCAAAAGCAAAAAAGGGAAACAGATAAGTTAGACTTCATCAAAATTAAAATTTTTTGTGCAGTGAAAGCCACAATCAAGAGAGAAATGGTAACCTGCAGAAAGGGAAAAATCATGTATCTAATACGTGATTAATGTCCAGAATATATTTAAAAATTACTATAACTTAGCAACCAAAACTAACCACAAAAATGGACAAAGACTTAAACAGACATTTCTCCAAAGGCCGGTGATCAGTTATGAGCGCACTGCATCACTAGTCACTGGGAAGTGTAAGTCAAAATCACGTAATAACGGTTTACACCCACAGGGTAGCCATTATCAAAATGATGGAAAAGAATAGTTGTTGAAGATGGAGACAAATCAGAGCACACATGCTTTGCTGGCAGGAATTTAAAATAATGCAGCTACTGTGAGAAATATTTTGGTGCTTCCCAAAAGCTAATCAGTTACCACATACAATTCCTCTTGCAAACTTTGGAGAATTGAAAGCAGAGACCCAGATACTTTGCTAGTGTTTATAGCAGCCTTGTTCATTACAGCTAAAAAAGTGAAAACCACTGAAATGTCCATCAAGAGATGAATGAATAAACAAAATATAATGTGTATATATAATGGAATATTATTTAGTCAATTAAAAATGAATTATGATACATGCTAAGATGTAAATAAACTTTGAAAATATTTTGCTATGTGAAATAAGGCAGTTTCCTGATATGAAGTACCCAGGATAGGCAAACTCATACAAGTAAAAACCAAAGTAAGGCTGCAGGGAGTTACTCTTTATCAGGTACAGAGTTTCCATGTGATGTAATAAAATCTATGAAAACATTGTGAGAACAGCACGACACTGTCATGTTTTAGCCATCACTGAGTCATACACAGAGAAATGGCAGAAGTGATAAAATCCATGTTATGTGTATTTTATGACAATAAAAATAAATCAGTAAGTAAAACTGTGACAATAAAAATGAAATAATCAGTAGAGAGCTGACAGATACAATCAAGGAAATATACAAGAAAAAAAAAGGCAAAACAACAGACAGGTGGAAAATGAGCAAGAATAAAATAAGAAAAACAAGAATGTTAGCCTCTGTAATAGTCAGGTTTCTCCATAACAACAAAGAACATGTTATATTCATGAGTGGAAACTTATTAAGGGAATTGGCTTAGGGAAGCTCAGTCCTCAATGTAACTCAGTCTGCATCGAGAGCTGAGAACCCAAGGGGCCACTGGAAAGTCTTCAAGTCAGAAGGGCCAACAACCAGGTACTTCAATGAACCAAAACAGAAGTTGGATGTCCAGCTCAAGCTTGCCGTGCCAGTCTACCCTGGAACCCCAGGGGTGCTGTGCAGGCCACCAAAACCAGGACTGGTGGAGGCTGGGACAGAAGGATCACTATGAGTGAGTCCAAGCTGCGTAGCCAAACCCTGTATCAAATAAATTAATTAATTAATTTTATAATTTTTTTTAAAAAAAGAAGAGAATTCAACCTCTCTTCACCTTTAGGTTAAATTCCACCAATCATTCCTATCCACATTGATATATGTGAACCCTATTTATTCTATTTATTGATCAAAAAAATCCAAATTCCTCCGGCAATATTCTCACACACACCCAGAAATCATGCTTTAATAGATAGCTAGGCATTTCTTAACCCAGTAAATATAACACATAAAATTAACCATACCAAAACCTAAATAATTGGAATCCCTGAAAAAGAGCACAGAAGAAAATAGGATGGGGGTGTATTGACCAGAAAATTTCTGTAATTTATGCTCTAAATTGAAGGACATAAATTTTCTTATTGAAAGAATCCACCAAACATCCGGCACACTCTACAAATGAATCACACCAAAACCACTATGAAATTTCAGACCCCAAGAGGAAAGGAAACCAGGGAACTGAAAGACCTAGCAACTGAATCAAGGTGGAACCACTAAGAATGATGAGAAGAGTAATGTTGGCGAGCAGGGGCCTGTAGGACCCCATGTTCTGACCCAGTGACTACAGGTGCCTGGCACAGCAGATTGCTCTCTACTAGAGAGATGGAGGGTCAGATGAATGGGCCACCAGCTGCCTCCAAGTCTCTAAGAAGAAGAAATCACACACTCAGGAGAGTTCATCTAAGTAAATATTTCGAATGACGTTTAAAATGGGTTTTCATGACAGTACAATTCAACAAGCTCAAATTGGGGAGAATATGAATAAAGGTTTGGCTGGCAAAAAGAAAAAAGAAAGAAAAAAAAAATCAGTCAAGTCTGGGAGCCTGTCTGGTCCAGGAGACTACTGCGAAGGAAAGATACTAGGAAGCAGAGAAAAGGAGGTGGCTGGGAGGTGGTGGAGAAAAGAAGTCCAGCCTTCGGCTCCAGGTTTTTATCAGTGCTCTAGGCTGGCCTTGAAGCAGGACAGCAA